>CAWUFW010009313.1:600000-796466 GCA_963921515.1 Calotriton arnoldi
TCAGGTCATGTCACAGTACACACTGAAAATTCTCACACTCAACGTAAGAGGCCTCAATAATCCCACTAAGAGGAAGGCTATCCTTTCATACTTGGAAAACATGGGGTGGATGTGTGCCTCCTCCAGGAGACTCACCTCCTCTCAAAAGATTGGCATAGAATGAGATCACGACTCTTCCCCCAACAGTTCTTCTCGTCTACCCCGGATAAAAAGGCGGGAGTGGCTATTTTAGTGGCTAAGCATTTTAAAGGGACAGTGGGAGAAAAGGTAGCCAAAATTAAAGGAAGACTCTTAGCTTATACATTTAAAGTTGGGGGACATACACTGGTGATAGGATCAACCTACGCACCTAACACAGGACAGGAGAAATTCCTGAAGTCGGCTCTCTCCGAGGTCATGCACAGACAAGAGTGCAGGATGATCGTAGGGGGGGATC
Organism: Calotriton arnoldi; assembly: GCA_963921515.1. Lineage (NCBI taxonomy): Eukaryota > Metazoa > Chordata > Amphibia > Caudata > Salamandridae > Calotriton > Calotriton arnoldi. The sequence continues at coordinate 600,437 of CAWUFW010009313.1, forward strand.
TAAATATAGTTATGGATGATACTAAGGATAGGTCAGGAAATAGATACTCACAGGCCGGAGAGTTAACACAGGAAGGGAGAGAGTGTCTTCAGTCCATGGGTCTGGTGGATTTGTGGTGGGAGGCAGACCCCCAAGCATCACAATTCTCATATTATTCTCATGCACACAGGACATACGTGCGCCTCAATTTTTGGGTACGGCGGAAATCAATAAGTTGGTGGGAGAGGTTGACATATCGCCGGCGGCACTCTCCAATCACGACGCAGTGACTGTTTCCCTTCGGCTGCCGCCACAATGGAAACAACCGGGGGACTGGAGATTGAGGGAAAATATGCTTCACAAAGAAGCAGTGACAAAACAACTCACGAAATGCATCAGGGAGTATTTAGCAGTAAACGACTCCCCAGACATATCCATGGCCACATTATGGGGGGCCCTAAAAGCGGTGGTGAGAGGGGAATTAATTGCGATTTCAGCCGCAGAGAATAAAGATCGCAAGGAAAAAAGGGAACACCTAACAGCACAGGTTTTAGAACTAGAAAGGGTACACAGTCGGACGGGGGCACCTAGGGTGTGGCGACAGTTGAAGGCGGCAAGGGCGCAATTGGCAGGGCTGGACCTCGACAGAACTGAGTATGCGGCGCTGCGATTAAAACACTCCTACTACATCGGAGGGGATAGGACAGGGCGCATGTTGGCGGGTAAACTTAGAGCACGGAATCAACAGACGAGGATATAGACAATCGAGAATGACAAGGGGGAGGAACTCACAGAAGACGAGGATATAGCGCAAACATTCAGGGACTTTTATACGGACTTGTACACGGGGGAGACTAACTCGGAACAACACATGACATCATACCTACAAGGGATCCACATGTCAACGTTAGTTAGGGATCAGGCGGAGATGCTGGATGCCCCGATTCGGATAGAGGAAGTGATTGGGGCAAATCACGTCTTAAACTTCCTAAGTCGCCGGGCCGGACGGATTCTCGGCGGGCTTTTATAAGTCCTTTTGTCATCTGTTAGCACCAGTCCTAACGAGATTATTTAACTCATTCGGGGGGCCAGGCTCGATCCCTTCCGATATGCTGGCAGCGGCTGTAGTGGTCCTACCCAAGCCGGGGAAAGATAAAAAGAAATGTGTCTCCTATTGACCGGTGTCCCTTCTAAATGTGGACCTCAAATTGTTCACGGGCATTTTGGCGGCAAGATTGGGTCCGTTGATGCCCGGGATAATAGACCCGGACCAAGCGGGGTTTATCCAAAATCGACAAAGCGGAGACAACACCAAACGGATCCTCCATTTGATAGATAAGGCCCACCGTACAAACATGAACGCCCTGTTATTGACGGTTGACGCCGCGAAGGCGTTCGATCGGGTGGACTGGGGTTTCTTAGAACGAACGCTGATCTATTTTGGAATGGGGGAACACTTTAGAGCTTGGGTAGTGAGCTGTTATAGCTCCCCCACTGCCTCCATCAGGGTCAATGGGGTCTCATCGCGCCCCTTCGCCATTCAACAAGGTACTAGGCAGGGGTGCCCGTTGTCGCCCCTTTTATTCGCCCTATACATCGAACCGCTGGCCCAGAAAGTTAGGGATCATCCGGACATCAGGGGCATCCCATTTGGAGGGGAAATACACGCAATAAGCCTTTACGCCAACAATATTTTAGCCTCACTCAGGTCTCCGGTGAGGTCGGTCCCGGCATTTTTGAGGGAACTGGAATCCTTTGGAAGGGTCTCCGATTTTAAGGTCAATGTTGGGAAGTCACAGATTCTTAACCTGGCTGGGGCGTTGACGGGCCCATTGACAGAGGGATCTAGATTTTCAGGGATCCAGGTAACCGACTCTATCCCGTACCTAGGGATCGAGCTGGCCCCGTCGGTTTAACAAACGGTTACCTTGAATTATGCTAAACTCGCCCGACAGATCACGAAGGATCTGCAGTCATGGAGGCATCACCAGTTGTCACTAATGGGTAGTGTGGCCGCGATCAAAATGTCTACCCTACAGAAAGCATTATATCTGTTTCAAACGCTACGGGTCAGGCAGCCGAGGGGAGCACTTACTGCAATGCAGAAGGAAATGCTCCATTTTGTTTGGGCAGGGGCGAGACATGCATGCGACGGGAAGTGGGGTATCTGAAGTCAGAGGATGGAGGTCTGGGGATCCCGAACCTAGTGGAATATTTTAGAGCAGCCCAAATGAGATACCTGGTTGAGTGGAACAGAGAGGAGTCAGAAAAGCGGTGGCTGTTCCAGGATAGAGCGTTGGCCATACTTTCACTGTGGACAGTTCCCTTTTTGAAGAAGGCTGTTAGGCCACAGGGCCTACAGGGGTCACCTATTACTAAGTCGGTGATGGAAGTGTGGGATGAGGTGGCTACTAGAAGGGAGCTTACGACATTCCCCTCTCCGATGACGCCTTTATTGGAGAACAGGGAATTCACTCCGGGGATGGATGGCAGGGCATTCGCAGCTTGGCAAGCTACACCCTGTAAGGCAGCAGGCCATTTGTTTGACTTGGAGGGGATTATCCCCTTCCCACAACTGCGACAGGACTACACACTCCCAGAGACGGAACGGTTTCATTATCTGCAGATAAGACACTGGCTACTAAACCCAGACATACACCCAAAAGTTAATAGAAAACTAACGAAATATGAAAAATGGCTGGTCACAAAGCTAACTGATAAGAAATTGATTTCCGAGCTTTACGATATGCTGCGCCTGCCGGTCCCCGCACAGCCTACTCCTAGTCAGAGACGCTGGGTGAAGGAAATAGGACGGGACCTTTCGAAGAAGGAATGGGGGGATATATACTATAGAGCCAAACACACAGCGCGAAACACGGCCAGTAAGGAAACAGCTTTCAAGATAGCTACGTATTGGTACCTGACACCCGTCCGCCTCAATAAAAGGAACCCAGACCGCAGTCCTACTTGCTGGCGGTTGTGCGGGCAGGATGGGACCTTACTACATCTATTGTGGGACTGTTCTGTACTGTCCATGCATTGGCTTCAAATATTGGATGAAATAGATAAGCAGTTTGAGACACAGATCCCAAGATTCCCGGCCTATATAGTATTAGGGCTGCCCAACTCTTTAACGTTTACATTGAAGTCCCGCAAAGGAAAACAGATGGGACTAGCTCTGGGGGCGGCGCTTTAAAATATCTTAACACACTGGGGCACGCAAACGACACCCACATACATAGGTTGGCTCCATAGATTATGGTACATCTTGGGGATGGAACGCATACATGCCTCCCTCACAGATTCTGAATCCGGATTTAAAGAGGTGTGGAAGACTCTTCTGACCCTGCTGTCAGCCGAATTTAATGAAATTACGTGCCCGAGGTACCTCCGCCTTCTTCGTCTAACGGCAACGGAAGAATCACTCAGCACAAATTGAAATCTAGCCTGGAATACTCTCGACACACAAGCTTCACCACGGAAATAGGCAATATGAATACCAGTTCTGGGGAGGGAAGCGGGGGGGGAGGGGTTACACTGTTTAATTTTCTTGGGGTAAGTTTTCACCTCCTTATGTTATTCCTTTTTCTTGTTCCAGACAATGAGCGCCTCACAAGCATAAGGTGAATTATGCTGATAACACTTGTAACAGCAGTGCTAAATGTAATAGAAAATATATTAATGACAAGGTGTTAACTACGAATTGTGATGCAGAGATACAATTGTATGTATAATGAAGATACTAATAAAAAAAGAGTTAAACCTAAAAAGACAAGTCTGGTATTAAAACTAAAGAGCCATTAAAAACCAAGTTCTCTCCTTGCAGATTAACATGGCATAGAAAATACTAGCGTGGAGACAGTCAGCAAGATTGTGGGCAGTTCATCCCCAACTTTGTAAGCCATCATTACATGGAGGTACCAGCCGCGGTCCGTGCAGGTAACAGCGGTGGGGTGGTGGGGCCGTGTAAGGGGAGATTCCGAGGGACGATGCCGAGGGAAAATTATTTATTTATTTAATTTTCCCTCTGCATCGTCCCACGGAATCCCCCCTGACATGGCCCCACCGCTGTTACCTGCACGGACCGCGGCTGGGAGGTACTAGTGCGGAGTCAGTCAGCAAGATTGTAGGCAGTTTATCCCCAACTTTGTAAGCCATCATGACATGGAAGTACTAGTGCAGAGTCAGTCAGCAAGATTGTTGGCAATTCATTCCCAACTTTGTAAGCCAACCAAGCTCTCCCCTTGCGGATTCACATAACATGGAAGGTGCTAGTGCAGAATTAGTCAGCGAGATTGTAAGCAATTCATCCCCAACTTTGTAAACAAAGACTCCATATCATGACTTGGAAAGTGCTAATGCAAATACTGTCAGCAAGACTGTAAAACAAATCATCCCGCACTTGTGAATGATGACTCGATGTAAAGATGCAGCGTGGTGGTTGCCCCTGTTTGAAGTGACCAGTTGGCTATAGCCTAGCTACCATCAAAAGCCAAACATTCTCCTTACAAGCTAACATGGCATAAGAAGGTGCTAGTACAGAATCAATCAGCAGGATTATGGGCAGATCATCCCCATATTTGTAAACAATGACACTGTATCACAACATGAAAATGCTAGTGCAAAAACAGTTGGCAAACTTGTAAACAATATGTGAACAATAACCATGTGCAAAAGTACAGCATAGTGGTTGCCCCCTTTCAGGGCGACCAGTTGGATTTGGCCCACCGTGTCTAAAATACAAGGGGAACTGTGCAATGTGGACAGAGGTCTATTTGTTCTAGAGCCGATGTATTGTGGGCAATACGTCTGTTCAGAAGTGTCTAACATGTTGGTTCCAGCTGTTCAATTTGACCATTTAGCTATAATGGACCATGGGGTTACTTAGGATGTGCTGTTGTCAGATATGCCCTGCCGCCTGAGAACTCAAAGAAAAACTCTCTTCCAATGTTCAGTCTTCCAGCCCACTTGTTGGGGTGTAGGGCTGACCAACTCTTTCCAGGCAATTTGGATCCGGCTTCATTTCGTTCAGCACCCCTCGGGTTGCTTTCATGAATTTACCAAATTTAGCCAGCTCTGAGGGGACTGTACAAGTCAGAAGCCAAAAGGCTGCCTCAGCGCATGTCCTGAGACCATGCTTATAAACATCAGTTTTAACAGCTTCTGTCGATATCGGATTAGAGAGGGACAGCAGCATATGAGATGTACGATGGACTCTGCTCTATAGTTACACATCCTGCATTTAACAATGTTCAGCAGGGATTTCCAACCAGGATCTAATTTTTTTATGGGAAGTAAAGCTAACCAAGCCCATAAGAACTCTTTCAGACATTTCTTTCCTAGGACGTTATTCAAATATGGCTGAATGTGATTTGCCTTGCATGACTTGATTAGGCCCAATAGTCCTCCAATGGTCTAGGCCATGTCTTCGTGTCTTGACAACTGAAAAATGTGTTTGTTTAACGCCTTATTTATTGCTGCATAGTTTGCTTCCTCTAGAGACTAACTTGCTATAGATAGATCCAGTTTTGCCAGCAGCTAATCTATCCGTGGATACTATTGAACATATGGTAAGCCCACATTTTAAGTACTTAGGTTCAGGCTCAGTTTAGAGATATTGGTTATATTGATTAGGCTACCCAACATATTACTGTATCTCTGCATATTATATGTTTATGTTTTGATTATTTTGTATCTTCAGAAATACAATTCTGTTGGGGACAAGGAACAACTCTCTTGAGTCACTTATGCACTTTGGGACAGTTAGAGTTATTTGTGGTGAGTCTCACTTGGAATGTAGGTTAGTAATAAAATGTATGACTCTGTGAAGTAACTTTCATTTCTTTAGAATACTAGTTACATGATATATACTGATTACCCACGTTCTGACACATCTACATATATCTCTCTACCTTTTTAAACCTTCTTTTGTTCTAATTCTGTATCTTTACATATTATCTTTGATCCCTATGTAGATTCCTCTTTAACTTATATCTTTTTCCTTTTTTCTTTTTTTTCACCTATGTCTTTCTTATTTTCCTTTTTTTGTTTCTGATGTTCATTGACACTGTATCCTGTATTAGGTCATTATCTGATTTTGGATTATCTGATTTTGGATTATATTATTTTGGTTATAGAATATGTCAATTGTTAACTGTACCAAATGTCAGTGTTTCTATATAGTTTACTTTGAGTAAGTTGTACCATCATATTCATTTCAGCCCTGAAGAAGTGAATTGAGTCAGCAAAACACGTGTTAGCATCTCGGCATCTTCAGCGTCTTTGGTTTACAACTATGTATTGTTGGCATCTCCAACGTTTGTGTATCACTACTGTTTACTGTTAAACTTTTATTTGTTCTCTTGATTTTGTGAGACATTATGAATTGAACTTGGGATTATGTAAGAAACTTGTGTTGAACATATATATTAATTGTAACAATACAAGCAAAATATAAAAATACTTACCTTGCTGAACTGGTGATTTTTGCTTTGACTGAATGTGTATTTTTATGACTCCCTACTACCTCCCATTGTTAATTTAATGTATATGTCAGATGGATAACTGACTTTGCGGGTGAGTGCACAGGGCCTTCCCCTTACATTATCCATAAATGGTATGACTATGATATGGTCTGTCATTGTATAGCATAGTATCGTGTGCTTTGTCATTGTATGGTATGGCATTGTATCGTATAGTATGGCTTGCTATAGCATGGCATTGTATAGAATGTTATGGTATGATCTGGTATAGTATGTCATTGTATGGTCAGGTATGTTATGTCATTGCATAGTATGGTATGGTATGATATGCTATGGTATGCTATGGCATGCCATTATATAGTATGACCTGTCAGTGTATGGTATGGTCTGTAGGGGTGGGCGGAATTTGCGTAGTCGCGCTACGCAAAGCTTCGCGAAACGGTAAAAAATCTCCGTGAGCACGCAAAAGTTCAGCAAACACGCGGAATTGCTTGTTCCGCCCGTTTGCGATGCTTTTTTCCTGTTTGCGAACGCTGTTTGCATGCTCGGGGAGAAATATCTCGCAAACACGCATTTTAAAAGCGCGAACAAGCAAAAAATTCCGCGAAGCCGCGTATCGCGGAATTTTGGGTAATTCCGCGTTCTCCGCGGAACGCGAAATTATCCAATTCCGCAAATTCCGCGAGCAGAACGGAATTTACCGCCCAGGCCTAATGGTCTGTCATTGTATAGTAAGGTATAGTATGGGATGTCACTGTATGGCAGGGGTATTCAAACTGTGGGGCGCAACCCCCAGGGGGGCTGTGGAGTGATAGAAAGGGGGTCGCGCATTCCCGGTCACACTTCTGCCCAGGCCCATAGGACTACAAGGGCTACAGCCCCCCTCCTCCCCCGTTGTGTGTCTCAGCCTGGGCTGCTGCAGTGCAGCTGGAGCTGCTGGGGGCTTGGCTTTGCAGTGTCTGGAGTCTTATCTCCGGCCCGCCCGAGTTTTTCACAGGTCTTTAAAGACCATTTGCATATTTACATACCTTTTGTAAACTGGTTACAGAGGCTTAGTTTTTTTTCTAGTTCCAGTATCCCCTGGGCCCCCACTCTGCCTATTCCTTACATTTGTATTTTACAGTTACTGGGGTAGTATGAGAATGAATTGCACAAAAAGAAATATAAAGTAGGGTTGCCAAAAGAAAAATGCCTGCCCTGTGTTGTTTAAAGAGCCTGCAAAGACCTCCTCTTGACACTAAATAGAGTTATAAATAAAAAAATGTATTCATTTGTTATGTGACTTTTCTGTCTTTCTTCCCTTTAATTATCAGTCATGGATCATTGAGGCAGCCCTAGAACACAATTGAGAGTGCTTTCTATTTATATTTGCTGTTCTAAGTATGCACAGATAAGTGCTGAAAATACGGCTTTAGGTGACTGCTTATTTTTGTACCGTCTGGGACATCAAAATAATGAGCTGGCAACCCTAATCATAGGACTGGAAGTTTGTTGCAGGATCAGCACATTATTTATTTCCTCCACCCTCGATCCCTGATTAATGCCATAATAGCAATAGTTTACCTTATATCTGAAACCCTGCGCTGTCGTCAATAACATGCTGAGTTACTTCAAGTGTCTGGGAATGCACCCTGCATTCAGACAACTCATTCCTCATTCTTGCCCTTCACTTTCACGCTCACCCTGCACTCACAGCGATCACAATGCACTCACACTGATCACCATGCACTCACACCATTCACCCGCTCACCCTGCACTCACAGTGATCACTCTGCACTCACAATGCACTTGTGCTGTTCGCCCTGTACCTCACCCTGCAGTCACACAAGCACACTACTCACCCTGCACTCATGTGACACTTCACTCACCTGTCCCCCTCACTGCTCAATCTGCAACTCACTCAAACAAGCCCATCACTAACCATGCATTCATTAGTCCCACTCTGCACTTACATCCGCACCCAAATTCATATGGTCACCTCACTCACCCTGAAGTCACTCTTCTTACCCTAATCTCACACTGTTGCATCGCTCACCGTGCACTCACATGGGCACTCTTGTCACCCACACAGTGCAGAGAGTTAATATGCCTGCTACAAAGAACATGTACCATGCAGATCACAGAACTGAGTGTGAGTAAACTATGAGTAGCGCTATAAAAAAATGAAATGTTTGTCAGAAAGGGGCTATAGAGAGATGAGGTGCATTGTTGGTGAGTGGTAGTGAGGAAATTCATGGAGAAGGAGGAAACGGGGAAGGGGACACCAAAAAAGACTGTTGCACCGTGTGCGACCAGTGCTAGGGCCAGCCCTGGCTGGGAGTGTTAGCCCCCCCCGCCCCCGAAGTTTGGGTCTGGTGGCTCCCCTGCTTCTGCCTATTATTATTATTATTTACATTTGTAGTGCGCTACTGTTACCAAAAGGTGTCCTGGGGCTAATAGCCATCTGCTGCCTGAGGCAAATGATAAACACACAGAAGGGGAAGGAGAACCAGCCAAATGGGGTAACCTACAGAGCATAGAGCCAGGTTTTTATATCTTCCTGAAGGATAATAGATTCTTGGTGGAGCGAAGCAAAGGAGGGTGCATGTTCCATAACTGTGCGGCCTGCAGCAAAACAGCAAGACAGACAATTCGTGCCTTCCTGAATTAGGGAACAATAAGCAGAGTGGCAAAGGCCGAGAGGAGCATACGGGTCCAACCCGTGTGCTCGGTGAGGAGAGATGAGAGGATGAGAGAGGACAGCAAGGGAGTGAGAGAATTCAATTGAAGAGGTCAGGGATGAGGTGAAATGTGGAGTGCCGAAGGGAAGTGCGGACACCCAAGAAGTGAGTTTGAGCGAAAGGTGAGGCACAGAGGAGAGCTACTGTTAAACTGTGAGAGAAGATAGCTGAGAGATGATCTGTGACCTAAAAAGATAATTTGATGCGACATGGGTGAGGGACAGCAGCGATAGGGGAAGAGAGGGAGTACTGGGGTGGGTGCTGAGCAGTGATTAATTTGTAATAAAACATGTGCCAGGGCCCTCACCAGTAGGCCACTGCAACTTTAACCACCCACCCATTGCCTTGCCTGCACGGCCAATGACAATACCTATTCAACTACCAACCATAACACTTGTACAAGTGTGACTATTCAGACTATTTCAAGCCCCCAAAGCTATAAGAATGGCATGGGTGTCAGGAGTTTATCGTTTCTAATGTATATTGAATTAATAAACAGCTGTTCTGCTCATCTCTAAAGTACACAGACAGAGCCACCATGTGGCAGACTGTCATAGTGCCAGTGTGCACAATTAGGTGTCAGTGCGGAGCACCGGAAACCACCTGCTCAAATTAAGCACTGGTGCTGAGGTAACAGGGGAGAGGTGCCGTTGGGTAAAGAAGGTGTGGAAGAACAAAGGGGAGATGTGAAAGATGAATGGGGGACTGGAGAGGTGTAAGATACAAATAGACAAAAATTTGAATGGAGAGACTTGAGGTGAATGAGAAGTGCTGAGGGGCACAGGAGGTGACGGGCCAGAGAGGCCATGAGATAAATGCGAGAGACTGTTAGAGATGAGGGCAGTGAAAGGCAGGATGGCAAGAGGTGATTAAAGGTGAAGTGAGAGATTAAATGGGGAGAGTTCAGAAATTGTAAAAAGGGGTGAAAGAAAATAGCCTGCAAAGTGAGAGAGGGATCCGGGATTGGGAGAAGAGAGAGGGATGGACGGGAGGGGTGAGAGAAAAGCGGCATGGGTAAACTGCTTACCTCTGCACAAGACCGCCAGGATTTTAAGGGACCCCTGCTGCTCCCGGCCAGGGCCAGGTGAGCTTCTAATGTGACAGCACGCATTCCTGCGGAGTGGAAGGCCCATCACAAAGGTTGACTAGATATCTTTCTGATGTTAATTGCTGTATTTTGGTTATAAACTGGTAGTGATGGGGTGAAATCTTTCCTCAGTGTTACTGTGTGTAAAAAATGTCAAAATAATGAAGCAATGCTATCCCAAAATAAGCGGCATCACATAACATTATTTACATTTTCTTCCCACACAATTTGGTCAAGCCTGTCGCGTAATTTGGTCCTCACCTGCCTCATAATTCCAGTAGCCCTGCCAACAGGTTTAGAAATTTTTGTCAGGAGGGGGTCCTTACGCCTGAAAATGTTGACAGGGGAATCTCGGCATCCTAAAGTTTGAAGACCTCTGCTGTATGGTAAGGAATGGTATGGCATGTCACTGTATAGTATGGTATGGTATGGTCTGCTGTATAGTACGGCATGGTATGGCAGGTCACTGTATGGCAGAGTGTGGCATGGTGTTAAATGTCATTGTAAAGTATCGTACGGTATGGTATGGTCTGTTATTGTACGGTATGGTATGACCTGTCATTATATACTGTCAATGTTTTTGTATATATATAGTGCTTACTACCCCTGACGAGGCGCTGAAGCGATTTTTCAGTGAGTAGCACGCTACTCCGGAACCCAAAGTGGAATAATAATAGATTAGTAAAGTGAAATCTAAGTTGCTAATTCGCACGGCGGACCTGTGAGCCTATTAGTTGGCTTAAATAGGATAAAGGAGGGATAGAGGAAGGAAGAATCTAGAAAATGTTTTGTGGGAGAACATAGTGGTACAATGAGGTTTTGGGGAGTCAAAGGAGGGATAGAGGAGGGAAGAGTCTAGAAGGGTTATTAGATAGATTATAGTGGTATAATGAGGTTTGGGATAAATCAGAGAGAGAGTGGAGGTAGAGGATATAATGAAAGAGGTATCAGATGAGACAGAGCAGTGAATTGGAGAGAGCTGAAGGTTTAAAAAAACTTATTTATCTTATTTATTTTATTTACTTATTGATTTATTTTTTCTGCAGTAGGAGTAGAGTACAAATATATAGATACATAATTACATAAAATGTATACATGTATATGGAAAATAATAAAGAGATGTCAAGTTGTATTATATAAGTTCCATATGTACATGTTAGGACAAATAGTCAGAAACTCCGACTTTCAAGTGTTGCTGTGCATAAAGCTAATTTTTTTATGTATATATATATTTTTTAATTTGTTTATTTATTTATTATTTACTTTTATTTTATATTTTCCCAATATTTCAATCGTGAAGCACTTATAGATATAATTGTTATGATCATATTTACACATTGTGATAAATAAAATAAAAATAAAACAGAGACACATAAGCATATAATCAAATAACTTGACCTATATTCAAGTTAAGCATAAAATAATATTTATATTTTAGCCATAATTAATAAATACAGTGACGCAGCGGCGGCCCAAAAGTGTCGCAGGGGGCTTGTAAATCTGCCCCAAAGTCCTTTGTTAGCTTGGTATGAATCAGACAGGCAAGAAAACTCAGGCAAGTAAGAAGTAGTCTTAAAAATCGTGAGCCTAAAAGACAAGATATCCAATGAGGAATTAAGCCCTGCAGCCACGCTTTATATATGTCCATTTCAAGACTGCAGTTGAAAAATTGTCAATAATAGACAGCTAACTGTATATTCTAGGCATTCTGGTAAAATAGCAAAGCTTTTAAATATTTGCAGTAAAAGGTGATATTCTGTGTTTTATTCCTACCTTGCAGCTAATGAGTAAGGAAGGAACCGCTATGAAATAGTTCTGTTACACTGTAGCTTGTTAGAGCCTACGACGCAACTTAATAACATTTTTAAAAAGTTTAACTTACACATGCAAATTGCCTTTTTTATGAGTAGAAAATCACTTTCGGAGTACACTAAATTGGTTTTGCACTCATAAAGGAAGTAACTCACATAAACATTTTTATGTAAGTAAATCTACTTCTGGGAGACAAAAATCACTGTGAGTATGTGCACACCCAAAAACGTACACAATTGTTGGCATTTACAAACTCCTCTTTGACAACTTTCTACCCTGGAAATGGTAAAAAATGTATTCTTTACTCTCTGCACCTTCACCTTGATGCAGGGCGTACAATAAAAACTATTCTCCTCCTAGGTCACTTATAGGTCATCCAGGGGCAAACTATATTTTCTCACATCCACATGACGATGGGGCCCATAAACATCGCCTAACACACACGCACACACCTGGATTTCCTTTATACCTTTACGAAATTCTGTTTTCCTAGAAGAAGCATGAGAACTAAATGGAAAACACCATTTATGTACCGCTGGAAGGAGCCGGGATATCTTATTACCTTAACTTGTCACTTTCTTTTAGTTATTTCTTAAGATATTCCTGCTCATTGTTTTGTCGATGAATCATTCATGTAAGAAATTAGTTCATAGTGATTAAGACCAGCTGAATCACAATAACCAATTACTGATGTCACAATCATTTAGGAAAATAACCACTGAGTCATTTTGGTTTAAAGAATCTTAAATTTTATATAATTTTTAAAAGCATGAGAAAGAATTTAAACTTTATTCAATTATTCATTCTTAAATTCAAATATTTATTAAGCATAATCAATTTATTGCAGAAAGGAAATTTTTGTCATGAAGCCAAAACCCTAATTACCTGCCTACCTTTCTAATTTAGCCTAATGATTTCTAACCTAAGTTTAAGAATTAGAAATAACCTGATTCTCATACTCAACTGGAAAATTAAGACAGCAACAGCAACTTCAGCTCGTCAGCATCAGCTACCTGCAACCCGTCTCATCTAACAGTCTTTCAGCATCTCCCGCTCAGTAAGGGATCGATCAGGACCACCCAGCACTGGAAGCCACCAACACCAACACGACTCTCCAACTCCGCTCCTGACTGTGACTGCGACTGACCCCCTCCCACTAAGAGTAGGCCCTCTTATACCCTAATTCTAACTTTGCTAACTAATTGTTGAAACATTAATAACACGCTTTTCTTTCATTGGTCCATGCATGTCATCTTATTCATTCTTTTAATCAAGTTCTCTTGGATCCAATGGTCCTTGGATCATTTCCTTTCCCATACGCTCAAGACATGTTTCCACCCGCTTCGATCAGTACATTTGTAACATCTTTCGATACATTCGAGAACTCCGCAGTCATTGTCCTTTCTCTTAAACTGGTTTCCCACGGGTCTTCTGCTGATCACCACGGCACACTATCAGTTCAATTAGGTCACATCAGCCTTGACCATTTCTCGCATCCTAGCCTCTCAGCAACATCACGAGGTTTCGTTTTTTCTCCGACTTCATCCGTGTCACATGTCCCCTTGCGCCTGCGCACATCTTCCCACTGGCGGCCATTTTATATCGCCACTCGGTTATACTTTAGAAGCACTAATTTGAGGCAAACAAAACATAATTAAAATAGAGAAAAATAGCCTTTTCGTTTCCCTCCCGTCATCTACGTACCCCAATTAGTTATTACCTAGCAGAAAGCAACATTTAAGCTGTTCCTTACTTACCATCACTATTGTTTTTGCAACGACACGTTTTATTTCTATGAAGCACAAAAACATGCATTTATTTTTAATTAGTACGCATTTATTTTTACGTTATAATTAGACACACGTACATCCATTAATAGATTATTTAGCACACACATTGGCATGTTACCTTCCCCACACATACAGTGTTGATTAATACATTTAAACGAACATTTTATTTAATTATTTATAAAATTTGTTAGGGGTTAAAAAAAATTATTTTCCCTGCTCCATCAACTCCCCCCTTTGGTGATTTTTAAATCACCACATAAAACCCAAGTTATACTTCTTTTCAGGCAGCATGTCTTTTATCCTTTGCTTTCTGTTATTTACACATCTGTTTCTTCTTCATCTTGCCTTTTTGTCTTCTTATACATGCTTTCTTTCATTTTCTCCAACTCAATTTCACCCATTTCTCTCTCTCTTTCTTTCATTATTCTGTTATTTCTTTTCATCTTATTTTGTCTTACTTTTCTTTTTATACACGTTATTACTATTTTCAACACCATGGCTAATAATATTATTACAGTTGCTATTATTATAACTTTCCCTATCATTAGTCTACTCATTCTGGTCAACCAATTTGCTACTGAAGAAAACCCTCTACCAAGTTTTCCCAAAACACTTTCAACCTCCAGTGGAACTAGTTCTTTGTGCAAATTTGTAATATTTGTAATATACTTCTGTATATTTTCACTTTTATCAGGAATGTAAGTACAACAATGTTGGACTTTCAACATTCCACAGACTCCACCCTCTTTTGCCAAAAGAATATCAAGGGCAAGCCAATTTTGCATCACCATAGCTCTCATGGCAACCATTTCGGTATTTACCATTAAGAACCCTCCCGCAGTATCTGTAGACAAACGATCTACTACTGTGGATAACTTCCGAATTTTAAATGCATTCAAAGATATTCCCACTGCTGGTATTAATGCTCCAAAAATATCACCTACAATTTCTGAAAAACTTTCCCTCTTTCTACGTGTAAAGCTATTAATCATCTTGTATGTTCCCTTTTCTTCTCTGTCCATGTGAAAGATTTTTGGAAAGACCAGGCCTACATAGCAAGTTCCATACCAATGGTCCGGTAACCTGTAATAAGCTCTATTCCCACAAATATAATAGATACCTGGAAATATTGGATCTTTTCCACCTTTGAATCCCCAACCTCCCAAAATTTGATAATTGTCATGGCAGATACTGGAACCTACAAAGTAATTGTCATAGACTGTCTTATTTCTCCTAATACACAACTTTCCTGTTTGCGGCCAATCTAATGTCATTGCTGCATTTATCTTTTCCCTTCATGATTTCCTTCCTCAAACGTCCATAGATGTGTTCCTTCCTCTTTTATTGCTTCTTTTTGAAATGTCATTCTTCTTTCTTCAACCATTTCTAAAAATACCTTTTCTTCTTTCTGTAACTCACAGGTAAGGTTGCTACTAACTATTTCTTCTAAGGTTAATTTTCTATGTTCTAGAAAAAATTCTCCTAAAACCTTTGCTGGTTTTACTTTGTTAAGTTCTGGTACTACTGGAATGTTTGCAAAAATCTTATCTATGTCAATATAATAAGATTCTAATCTACCTGTTTTATAAAATAAACTTGCTATTACACTACATGTTATTCCATAAGTTAGAGGTAGGTGATGATAAGTCACACCTTCTGACACTGATGCAGGCAACTGCATACAAACATAACAATCTCTCACATCCATTGTCTCTACATATTCGTACAACAATTTTGTAAAAACATTTTTAGAAAAGTCTGTTACTGACTTATCCTTATGTAACTCTGCACTACTTCTTAAAATAACTGGTTCTTTAATATTAGTTTCTTTTTCTGGTTCAGTATCATTCTTTGCTTCTATCACAGCTAAACTAATAGGAATTGTGATTGCTAAAACTATCCATATGGTCATTAATAACCCTGTACAAAAGCAGCACATTTTGCACCATCTTTTTATAAACTCACATTTATCTCTTCTATCCCTAGTATTTTCCATTTTTCTTTTTCTATTTGTTAAGTTTCAGAAAATTGTGTCACTACACCTCAGAAATGACTTAGATGCCACTCTGCTTTCAAAAAGTCTTTGCTTGGTACTTTCTTTTAATTCTCTCCAGAATTCTTTCGTTGTCACATCCGGTGATTTGTCACATCCAGTAAAATTGTCATGTCCGGCAGAAGCACTATAAGTCTTTACTTCAAGTTTGTTGCATCTCACCTTTTCCCATTCGACTTCTCAGTCTCTGGTTCTCGTGAGTGTTTTCTTCTTCTTGTAATCTGTCAGTGCAATATACAGCCACTCAGGTGACTTATACTTTGCATTCACTTTCTTTGTCCTTTTGGACTTTTGTAATCTTTTTCCACTTGGTTTTTCTTGTCCCTTTTGACTTGTTACTTCATTCACTTGTTCAGCACTTTCGTCTCCCGCTCTTATTATTCTATATCTCAATTTTCTTATATAGCTGTTGGGCCAATTATCTCCTTTTCTTGGCCTTTTGGCTTCACCTTCTCTTTCTTCTCTTTCTGATTTCCAATTTCTTTTTCTTGATTCAGTTTTTGCCTTTTCCTCTTCTCCACTTTCTTCAGTTTCTGTTTCAACTGTTTCACTATTGTCTCTTATTTTGAAACTTATGATCTCGTCATCTCCTACTGGTGGATCTGTCTTCTCCTTCTTGTTTTCCCTTATTACTGTCCCTCCTCGGTGTTCTTCCGATTTGGTGTTTTCCTCCCTTTCTGCTTCTAAATTTCCCTGTTCTTCTGTTTCTCTATCTGTCCTTATTGCTCCTCGGGGTTCTTCTCGATTTACTAACTTTTTGTGTACTTCTTTCCCTACTTCATCTATTAATATTATTTCTGAAGGATTTCCACCATAACTTGTACTTGGTTGTTCATCTAACTCAATTTCTTGCTCAGTTTCTTCTCTAATTGGTTTATAACCCCAAGTTCTCCTTTGGAATTCTTCACAGTTTTCAACTGAATCATCAGATTCTGAATTTGTGTCAGATATTTCCAGATGTCGACTTATAGGTCGATCTTCAGGTTCTGGAACTTCTGAATTTCTTTCTTCTTCTTCTTTAGAGGTGTTTGCCGTTGGGGTTTCCAGATGTCGACTTTCAGGTCGATCTTCAAGTTCTGGCACCCTTTCTCTTATCCGTGTTGCCCCAGCTGTTAAACTTTTATCCCACACTTCCAGACGTCGACTCACATGTCGATCAGTAGGTTCTTGAACTCTGATTGTGTGGCTGGCATGGACCCAGTTCTTCACTCCTGCACACTTGACTGCAGTCGTTGTTACTAGGATTACCTGTCGTGGTTCGTCCCAGAGAGGAACTAGACAGTTTCTTCTCCTGTGGATTTTTATACGGACCCAGTCTCCTGGATTCAAGTCGTGGGCTGGTTTTCTTTCAAGAGTGGTCGCATCCGGTCCAACCTGATGAAACACAGAACGCACCACATCAGCCAGTCCCTTGCAATAATCCAGTACTAGATCATCAGTTATAGTTAATAACTTGTTGACAGGTACGTGTGCTTGTCTCATTGCTCGTCCCATGATCATCTCATGAGGACTGAGTCCAGTTTTCTTTTTCAGGGATGCTTCTGATGGTCATCAGAACAAGAGGCAGTGCATCTGGCCATTTGAGTCCTGTATCTTGACACATTTTTCCTAATCTGTTTTTAATTGTTCCATTAATCTGCTCCACTACCCCAGAAGCCTCTGGTCTGTAAGCACAATGTAGTTTTTGTTTAATACTCAATGCTTCACAAATCAATTGGATCAACTCATTTTGAAAATGTGTTCCTCTATCTGTCTCAACTGTGACTGGAAAACCATACCTTGGAATGAACTCTCGCAGCATAAGTTTTGCCACTGTTGTTCCATCATTCCTTCTCGTGGGGTATGCCTCCACCCAACGAGAGAACAAACAGACGACCACTAGAACATATCTTAGTCTGTTACTAGGGGGCATCTCTATAAAGTCCAACTGCATCCTAGTGAATGGACCTCCTTCTCGTTCTATTGTTCCTAGACTCACTACTGTTTTTCTTCCTGGGTTAAACTGCTGACAAATAAGACATCTTTGACAAAGACTTTCAGCAATGGCTCTGAATTTTGGGTTATACCAGGTTTGTCTAAAAAGTCTGATCATTGCATCTCTCCCAATATGAGCTTGTCCATGGTACATCCGTGCCATGTCTGCAATCATGCTATCAGGCATAACTGGTCTTTCATCTCTGTATACCCACACACCATTATTTTCCTGTCTTCTACATCCTGCTTTTATCCAGTAATCTTTTTCCTCCTCTCTTGCAGTTTCTTGTAACTGCCTTACTTCATCCCATGTCTCGACAGTATTAGTAAAAAGCAAAGGACAAGAGACATGCTCCCTTTCTCTATTTTTGTTCATGGACACCATGTTCTCTGCACAATATTTAGCGATCTCATCAGCATAATTATTGCCAACGGCTATGTAATCTTCATTTTTCTTATGCGCTTTGCACTTCACTACAGCTATTTGTTTAGGCAACTGTATCGCCTCAAGCAGCTTTTTAACAAAATCTCCATTTCTGATAGGTGTTCCTGCAGATGTCAAAAATCCTCTTTGTGACCAAATCTGACCGAAGTCATGTACGATGCCGAAACCATATTGGCTGTCGGTCACAATCGTGACTCGTACATTTCTTCCTAATTTACATGCTTGAATCAAAGCAATCAGTTCCGCAACTTGTGCAGACCTTATTCCTTTCAGACAAGACGCTTCCATCACAGTTGCCACTGTGCACACTGCGTAAGCTGCGCTTAAAACTCCTTCTTTTGTTCTCAAGCATGAGCCATCCACAAACATGACATAATCAGATTCCTTTAACGGTTCATCTTTTATGTCAGCTCTTGGTTTCAGTGCAATATTCCAGCACGTTCAGACAATCATGATCTACTTCCTCCTGTTCAATTATATTTTCCTCATCTGGCAATGATGTTGAAGGATTTACATTCATGCATCTATCTATGGTCACATTTTCAGCACTCAAGATGACTTTTTCGTACTTAGTCAGCCGACTATGTGTCATGTACTGTGTTTTTGTTCTTGTCAAAAGAATTTCTACTGAGTGGGGAACATATACTCTCAGTGGATACCCCATCACTATACCTTCACTTTGTTCCAGACTTACACAAGTAGCAGCAACTGCTTTCAGACATCCAGGCAATGCTTTTGCTATAGGATCTAAAACAGCTGAAAAATAAGCAATTGGTCTTTTTGTCGTTCCATGTTTTTGTACCAGTACTGAAAACGCACATCCATCTCTTTCACTGCAGTACAACTCAAAATCCTTCTCATAATCAGGCATGCCTAATGCAGGTGCCTCACACAGTTTCTTTTTCAATTCTTTGAAAGATTTCATTTCTTCTTTGTTTAACTCAAAAGGGTCTTTTACATCTTTCTTGGTCAATTTTTGTAATGGTTTTGCAATCAAAGAGAAACCACTTATCCACTGTCGACAATATCCAACCATTCCCAAAAACATTCTTACCTCTCTTTGAGTCATTGGTGCTCTCATTCCTTGAATCATTCTTACTCTTTCTGTCGCTATCTTTCGCACTCCTTTCTCAATTTTATGCCCTAAATACTGGACTTCTTTCTGACAAAACTGTAATTTTGAAGGAGACACTTTATGTCCTCTTTTCTCTAGATGGTTCAGTAAAGCAATTGTATCACTTACACATGCTTCTTTGGTTTTCGATGCCACCAACAGGTCATCGATATACTGCACCATCACTGATTTTTCTGGCATTTTCAAATCTTCCAGAGATTTCTTTAGAATCTGATTAAAGATTGAGGGGCTTTCTGTATACCCCTGAGGAATTCGGCACCATGCCAAAATACGCTCTCCAAACCGGAACGCAAATAATGGCTGGCTATCTGGATGCAAAGGAATAGAGAAAAATGCGTGACACAAATCTATCACAGTGTACCACTCAGCTTCATGTGGAATTTGATATAGAATTACTGCAGGGTTTGGCACTATTGGACAACAGGGCACAACTATTTTGTTGATCTTTCTCAAATCCTGTACTATTCTATATGTTCCATTTGGCTTTTTCAGTCCCATAATAGGTGAATTACATGGACTGCTCATGATTTCTTTTAGAATTCCCTGTTCAATCATTTTATTTATCACAGGAGTTATTCCTTCAATTATTTCTGGAGTTAATTTGTACTGTGGCGTATTCGGGTAAGTTGTCCCTTCTTTTACTGTCACTTTTACGGGATCAACTTCTTTCATTAATCCAATGTCTTCTCCTGTAAAATCCCACACACTTTCTTTTACTGCACTTTTTAGTTCTTCTGGAAGTTTTTCTGCATCAAATGCAGGAAACAAACCATTCGTTTCAGGTTCCTGATTCATCAAAGTTACTTTATACAAAACATCTTCATCTGAAGTCTGAAATCCAATTCCATCTGGCGTACAATAAATGGTGCAATTCATCTTGCACAAGAGGTCACGACCCAAAAGATTTACAGGACTACAATCGCACACTACAAATTTATGCATTTTGCTAAAAGAACCAATTTTTACTTCCACCAATTCAATAAGTGGGGTTTTAATCTGCTGATTGGCTACTCCTACTACTTGGATGTATTCACCTGAGAGAGGAAGGTTTGGAATTTCCACTGATCTAACAGTAGAACGGGTAGCTCCAGTATCGACAAGGAATGTTACATTTGCACCATTCACTTCTCCATCCACAAAGGGACCAGACTGATCTACCTCTAGAGTCACGCCAAGCACGCACTCTTTCCCCTCTCCTGGGCACCGTCAGAATCTTTCATCCGGGTCATCCTCACTCTGACGCAACCAATACTGAGAAATGTTAGCTGCTCGCGGCAACTGTGTTACCTGCTCTCCTCCGTAGAATCCTGTTTCTGTACTGTATCTTTGTTGGTTAACAGTGTTGGGAAGTGGTGGTTGCGGCACCTGACTTTGTTGAACAACTACCTCATTCTGCACCTGTGGAGTTAATGATTGATGTTCCGGATTAGGTTTAGGTGGGAACTTACACTCGTTTCTCCAATGCCCTAATTTTCCGCAATTATGACATGGCCATTTCTTCTTTGCCTCTTCTAGACTCACTTGACCCTTTCCTTTACCTATGTTCGGTCGCATTTTATTCTGTCCTGTTTCATTTCCATTATTATTGTCCAATTGAGCTTCTTGTTTTTCTGCCACCTTCACCTGTGCCCACATTGCCTTCTCTTTCAACTTACGCTGTTTACTCTCTATTTCATCACTACAATACTTAGCATACCTCAGCACCTCATCTACACTTCCATTCTGCCAGTTTATCATGTGTTGCTTAATCATATCACTTATTTCTTGTTTCAGGCCAAACACAAATCGGTATACAAAATGACTCATGTCCTTTTCACTCAATTCTTCATAACCACTATACTGCTTGAAAACCAATAACAATCGCTCATAATATGCATGTACAGACTCCTTACTTTCCTGTGTAGTTCTATCTATTTTTACCCAATCTGTCTCTTTAGGAGGAATCTTATTCTTCAAAAAGGTAATCACCTTATCGTACTTCTTCATCACATCAGGACCTGGAGCTCCTGTCTTAGGATCTCTTGGATATTCTGTAGTTGGCCAGTCAACTGTAATCTTACATTCTGACCACAAATCTGTTGGTACCACTATGTCAAACAATCCATCTAAATCTATCCACAACACTTTTGAGACTTTTACAAACCTCTCTACTTGTCGGTACCACTCAACTGGCTTCTCTCTTAACTTTGGAAAGTCATTGGTAAATGACAGTATGTCCTGCCTAGTCCAGGGAACATGCACGTAACTACCACCTGGAGTTTCTCTCATGGGGTATTCTTTGGCAACAGATTCTTTTTCAGTTATCATAAAGGCTAATGAACCTTTGTCTGTAGTTTTCTCATTCTTCTTTGTCCATCTAACCTTCCATCTGTCCACATCACCCCATTTTCTCAACAACACAATCAACTCCTTTATCTGTGTCAGCCTTCCTGCCGTGTTCAAATTTTCAATATCCTTTTCACAAAAGTCTACTCTGTATGGTTTCTGCAACGTTTTCACTTTCGCAAAGTCTATTCCAATCTCACTGGCTACTTCTTCTAGTTTGTCATGTAAATTCTTTGCCCTCCATGTAATACTTTTGCACAGAAACATTATTTCATCATCCTGGTAATTTTTTATCTTTTCGGTACCAATTGTTCCTAGAATTAATTCTTCCATATAGATTTTTAACCTAATTACATCTAATGGTTTTTCTTCTGGATCTTTTATTTTAAATGCCTTCATCCACTCATTTAACTCATCAGGAGTCGGACCTATGGGTGTATTATTTAGTTCTATCCAATTACCACTCTTTTCAGGGGTTTCTGTTGCAGATTCTGTTACCATATGCATTTTCCTACCATTGCACTCATTTACCGTCAAATGTGTAGGTGGACTTGGTCTGTAAGTACTAGCCAAATTATTTGTACTTGCACTTTGTTCCATCCTTTCTTTTTCTCTCTGAAATTGTGAACTCATGGGAATTACCAAAGATCGTTCATCAATTTTCTGATTCTCAAAAACGGGTATTACTGGACCTATTGTTACAGGCACAGTAACTGCTTCCATATTTTTCGTTAATTCTCTAATCTTCTCAGTTAGTTCTTTTGTGGTCCTTGCTAATTCGCTTGCATTGTCGCTTTCTATTCCTTCATTTTGAGAAGTTCTCATTTGTTCTTGTGACCTATTTACTTCAATTCTCTTTTCCGGGCTTTTATTTCGCATAGTCTCTATTAGCGGCGCATTTGGTGTCACCACTGTAGAACTCTGCTGATACGGAAGTGGATTTCTATTTAAAATATCTTCCAGCAACTCGTCATCCGTTTCGCTCTCATGGATAAATTTTTCTCTCTCTATATGTTTCTTTTTCTCAGTCCGCTTTTTCTTAGTCCCTTCCTCAACTGTAAAAGCTGGAAACAAACCTCCTGTCATGTTAGCACATCTCCATCGTTTTATTCTGTCCTCATGATTTACTCCCACAATCTTCCAGGCATAAACTCATGATCTCTCATTCCTCTGAATCTCTCTCGTTCATACATCTCATCTTCCCATTCCGTCAAAGCCTCAAACTGTGTTGGTCTAGGTCTAGGTTCCAACTTACACATTTTTTCTCGCAAATTTCGCAAAACCACTACACTAAATGAACCATTCTCAGGGAAAGCTAAAGCACCATCATTCTTCGTATATTTTGCCCAGTTTTCCAACCATATGCACGTATGATATCCATATTTCAGCATCATATGTGAAGCTGCTGATTTCGGCGGAGGAATTACTTGTCCCTCTCTGGTCACAACCTTTTTGCCTTTCTTAAAGAAATTCTTCAATTTTGTCGTCCATGACGTTCTCTCCCTTTCATACTCGTAGTACGGCATGTTTTCTATTTGTTTTCTCTTTACGCTAACACTGTTCTGTGTACGGAACTTCGACCAATTACAGCGCGACTCACACTAACGTACCAATCAGAACAATTCCCTCCGTCCGCGAATCAACCAATCCTAGCGCGGCACTTTTCTACGTCACTCCTGCTCTGTGTTCACGTGACTAGCGCACTATCCAATCCTAGCGCGGCACTGTTCCACGTCACTTCTGCTCTTTTACCCCTCCTTTACAAAATTTATCGGCAATTTTTTCTTTTCGCTGTTTTCTCCGTTAGTTACAACAATTAAAACAATTCCATAGTCTGATTTCGCTAAACAAAAGTGACAGCTTTGTCCTTTTACACAAGAATCCTGTATTTCCAGTAGGCAGCGCTTACCTCTACCCTACCACAGAATTATTTACTCTCGCCGATAAAGTAGCACTTCCCTCTACCTTACCCTTCTTTCAAGCAAACAATTTACTCGTTTCTCTGGGGATAAGACACATGTGGAGACTAGGCTCCTGAGAATGAAGGCCAAAGTTTCACAAGTAAACGTGATTTGCTATTTCAATTACACACTTTTCGTACAGAAAATCCCTAACATAACACAACCTGCGTTATTACCAAAATGAATTCAGACCATGTACCAAATTCCATGTGACTTCTCTTGCCACACGTGTTCCACTTCCTACATCCCAGAAGCGTGAAAACTCACATATAACATAACACGACTCAACATATAGTGTTAGTCATCAAAAATAATCAATAAACAATAATCACTAAACTAATCTATAGAAAACCATAACTCTGCTACCAAGAAATCTGATGCAGCACGTACAATAAAAACTATTCTCCTCCTAGGTCACTTATAGGTCATCCAGGGGCAAACTATATTTTCTCACATCCACATGACGATGGGGCCCATAAACATCGCCTAACACACACGCACACACCTGGATTTCCTTTATACCTTTACGAAATTCTGTTTTCCTAGGAGAAGCATGAGAACTAAATGGAAAACACCATTTATGTACCGCTGGAAGGAGCCGGGATATCTTATTACCTTAACTTGTCACTTTCTTTTAGTTATTTCTTAAGATATTCCTGCTCATTGTTTTGTCGATGAATCATTCATGTAAGAAATTAGTTCATAGTGATTAAGACCAGCTGAATCACAATAACCAATTACTGATGTCACAATCATTTAGGAAAATAACCACTGAGTCATTTTGGTTTAAAGAATCTTAAATTTTATATAATTTTTAAAAGCATGAGAAAGAATTTAAACTTTATTCAATTATTCATTCTTAAATTCAAATATTTATTAAGCATAATCAATTTATTGCAGAAAGGAAATTTTTGTCATGAAGCCAAAACCCTAATTACCTGCCTACCTTTCTAATTTAGCCTAATGATTTCTAACCTAAGTTTAAGAATTAGAAATAACCTGATTCTCATACTCAACTGGAAAATTAAGACAGCAACATCAACTTCAGCTCGTCAGCATCAGCTACCTGCAACCCGTCTCATCTAACAGTCTTTCAGCATCTCCCGCTCAGTAAGGGATCGATCAGGACCACCCAGCACTGGAAGCCACCAACACCAACACGACTCTCCAACTCCGCTCCTGACTGTGACTGCGACTGACCCCCTCCCACTAAGAGTAGGCCCTCTTATACCCTAATTCTAACTTTGCTAACTAATTGTTGCAACATTAATAACACGCTTTTCTTTCATTGGTCCATGCATGTCATCTTATTCATTCTTTTAATCAAGTTCTCTTGGATCCAATGGTCCTTGGATCATTTCCTTTCCCATACGCTCAAGACATGTTTCCATCCGCTTCGATCAGTACATTTGTAACATCTTTCGATACATTCGAGAACTCCGCAGTCATTGTCCTTTCTCTTAAACTGGTTTCCCACGGGTCTTCTGCTGATCACCACGGCACACTATCAGTTCAATTAGGTCACATCAGCCTTGACCATTTCTCGCATCCTAGCCTCTCAGCAACATCACGAGGTTTCGTTTTTCTCCGACTTCATCCGTGTCACATGTCCCCTTGCGCCTGCGCACATCTTCCCACTGGCGGCCATTTTATATCGCCACTCGGTTATACTTTAGAAGCACTAATTTGAGGCAAACAAAACATAATTAAAATAGAGAAAAATAGCCTTTTCGTTTCCCTCCCGTCATCTACGTACCCCAATTAGTTATTACCTAGCAGAAAGCAAAATTTAAGCTGTTCCTTACTTACCATCACTATTGTTTTTGCAGCAACACGTTTTATTTCTATGAAGCACAAAAACATGCATTTATTTTTAATTAGTATGCATTTATTTTTACGTTATAATTAGACACACGGACATCCATTAATAGATTATTTAGCACACACATTGGCATGTTACCTTCCCCACACATACAGTGTTGATTAATACATTTAAACGAACATTTTATTTAATTATTTATAAAATTTGTTAGGGGTTAAAAATTTTTATTTTCCCTGCTCCATCAACCTAAACATCTGATCACGAAACTGTACAATTCAGCTCAGACAACAACATGATCACCCGCGATTCCCTCAAAGCACAAGTGATACATCGAGCTGCAGAGACCACTATCAGATGAAGACTGGGACTTCTGTTGTGCTCAAACTGCTACCTTGTTGCCCAGTAGCAGTCTTAGATTAATTAATTCCCGCTATTAACACAGGTTATACCACACACCACTCGGCGTCTGGAAACAGGGAATTTGCCCAGATTCACGCCGTGGAAGGTGCAGAGACTTTGAGTCTGGTTTCCTGCACCTGGCCTGGAGTTGTCCAAAAATTCTGGAATGAGATAATACACACCATCTCCCTAATAACAGGAGAATCCATAGTGCAAGACCCTAAAATAGTACTGTTGGACTGGCCATACCCTGTATTGCCGTCCCATAGGAAATTAGTGGCAAATTCAATCCTGTTGACCAAGCGCCTGGTGGCTAAGTGTTGGGGCATGGGCAGATCACTCACACATGCCAGATCTCTCCTATTGTAACAAGCAGATGGAAACATATGAAGAACTTCAACCTCTGACTGCCTGCCCCAGAGATATATGGGCACCCCTCCGTCTGTATCTCTTAAATTGAGACCTTAATGCACACAACTCTGCCTCGAGGTCAGAGGAACTGGAATCACAACAGTACTAGTGCAGCTCATCTGCCATGATGAGCAGGAACTTTAGGCACCAGGAATTACATACCTCGTGGAAGGTGGCATCAAAATTATCAACACAGGATGATGGGACAGTGCTAGGAGGGTGGCATGTCTGCATATAATGCAATATACTGTATAATGCAGTATACTGTATCAATGTCTGGTTGATGTTGTACCTTTTGGTTCTGTTCTTCACAATGAAAATAACAAATAAAAAAATGTATTCCTGGCAGGATAAAATAAGTTTCAAATGATAATTGAAAAGAGAACACCCCTAAAATTGGTGGGTGACAATGGAAGAGATTTTTCCATTGTTAAAATATTTCCCGGTTGAGTAAAAAGAAAAGTTAGCCAATGTTTTTGCACTTTTTCAACAGATTTTCACATGAGTAATTACACACACACATTTGCTTATGCGAAAATAGAACTCGCAAAGTAATTAAGACATAGGGCCTGATTTAGATTTTGGCGGACGGGTTACTCCGTCACAAAGGTGACAGATATCTCGTCCGCCGAAATATAAATCCCATAATATATCATGGGATTTTCAATTTGGCGGACTGGATATCTGTCTCCGCTGTGACGGAGTAACCCGTCCGCCGAAATATAAATCATAATGTAGCAAACCTTTTCGAATTCCAAAAATAATTAAAATGTATGGTCCTGATAAACTGTCAAACAATAAATTTGCTGATTCTTTTTTTTTTTTTTTTTTAAGAATTGTGTCCTCATTAATAAGGTCAAACTACAGTTCTTAGGTTAAATCCATGTTGCCTGTTACAACTCACCTATAATGATCTAATTGAATCATGTATTGAAGGCCCAATTTTAGTGGGCCAATATAATCAAGGCTGGCAATGCTAAAATACTATCCAGTAGAACAGAGCACAAAACAGCTCAATATTCTGCTGATGCATCTCAACATATCACACTCTCCAGAGGGCAATTTTCAAGTAGTGGGCTTTGATTTCCTTGGCCAATAGCCATCTGTTCGAGGCACCATCAGATTCATACCGGTACTAGACGCAAAGGAATCTTATTCTAGAGCTTATTCTAAAACACAGGCAGACAATGGTCCTGCGTTCAATAAGCTGTCTGCATGAGGATGAATCGTAAGAAAGCTATTCCACTGTTGCCCAGAGAAGTGGGATGATAGTGTTTTCTGACCTCGCAGATGAAAGTGATACATGCTATAGAACCACAATGGGATTGATGCCACTATGACTATTGTAAACTATTGCAATATTACTGAAGGCCCCCACACAACACAACCAACAGATGTCCTTCTGCCCTCTTCTTTGGAAGGACAGTCAACACAAGACTACCACAATGAGGGAGTGAGCAGACAGGAATCTCCTCCACCAATCTGGACTGGAAGAAGTCTCGAAAATGCCAAAAGGATAAAGCCAATAGCAAGTGTCATGCCAAAATGTCAACACTCAAAACAGCCGGATGTGTCGTGTGAAAGCAGCAGCAAAAGGGAAACCAGGGCATCACGACCATTTTTGATCACCTGTTGGAAGAGGCCCAATAATAGAACTCAAGCGCCATATCATATGTTCTCAGGAAAAACAATTTACTTCATGAGCAAACATTGGGAACAGCAGTGTGTAGCATGGCCACCACCATCATCCTCCACCCAAAGTGGACAGGATGATATAGCATTAGAAAGAGATTTGTGGTCATGCAGGGGGGGCTCAAGAACCAAAGTGGAGTGCCCAAAAGATTAGTTTATCATTGCAAGACAAGAGCAAAATGGACTGACCAAGTGAATAAGGAGAGAATGGGAAGCTGCGTAGAGTTTCTTCAAATCCCAGTGTGGTGTGTTGTGCAGGTAATGGTTTGTCTTGAACAACCAAGAACTTTGAAAAAAATAAGGGCTTACTTGCTGACTAAAAGAAGAGGGGACAAAGTTAGAGGCCAGCCTTCCTCATAGGTAGTTATTGTGAATACAAAAAATACATTTCTACATTTCAGCATCACAGCCTTGTGTTTTCACTGCTCGCTTCAAAGCATGCTGGAAGACCCAAGAAAAGGAAAGACAAAAGTGCTGATAATAGAATATTTCACAAGTCTAAAGTCCTAGGCCTTGCATCTTTGTGGGTTGTTGTTAACAGCACCAGATTCACAAACTATGTAGCTGGAAAAGTATTTTTAAAAATGGGTAAAGAATGGCTCTGAACTGCAGTGAGAATGTTTGTGGAGTCACACAGAGCTGCAATCGTACTGCTTAGCATCTACCATTGCTTTAGGTTAGGGTGGAACTTCCAGTATCAGGGAAAGAGATAACATGAGGGTTGATCAGTGGCTATTGTGTTTTTCTGTTGCCACTGAGGTCTACACTGGAACTGAGTGGCCCAGGGAAACACAGGTCCACATAGCTTGTTGTCCCATGCATATTAAGCAGGACATCTGGCTGCTGTGAATGGAGTTGGGAAGGTGAAACTATGCCTGGGGGAAGTCGGGCCAATGCACTTCTTCACAAAGAAGGAAATTGGGCTAGAGGGTACAGCACAGACCACTGACACCATAGTGTGGAAAAGGCTGCTTTATTAAAGCAGGTGCACATCACAAACATTTTACCCTAGGCAAATCTTCCTTACAAAACTACCAGCCTCACTAAACATCATCTTCTCCTTCCTTTCCCCACCCTCACCCCTAAGTGCTTCCCCACCCTTACCCAAAGCAGACTGCCTGTCACTGTATCTGCGTTCTCCTTTCTGAACTAACTAAATTCCTATATTTATAAACCTTGAATTCCCCGACTTCGGCAATTGTCAACTTACCCTTTCCAAACTGCTTCACCCACCCCAACAGCAATAAAAACAATTCAGTCATGCAAACCTGCCTGGAAACAGCCCCTCACTAAAGCACCATAAGGTTTTTCTGCCCTCCCCAAACTGAAAACAACTGACTCCTTCAACTGACTCTTGGCTCGCTCTCCACAGCCTCACTCATAGGGCTACTGTCATTGCCTCCCTCATCTGCATCGAACAAAGCTCCATACCCTTCTGTGATAAATGCACCCCATTACCACGAAAGAAACTGGCCTCATATTTCAAGTCAGCGTGCACAATCCTGCCCATGCTTTCCACTCATGCAATTTCTTTTCAATTCTCTGTTTACTTTCCACCTTGCCTTGTCAATAGCTTCCGGCCTCTCAGCCCCAGTCCATTCCCTTCTTGTTGTCAACTCAGTCTACAACACGAAAGTTCCTACCCAGCTAGCTTTTATCTTCATCAAGTCCCTCTTCATTTCTTTTATCAAAGGCAAGCCTTTCCGTCTCACCATATCTTTTTCCCCTAGATAGGCAACCAAGATATCCGGACATCCACTACCATCTAGCAAACTGTTCAATAACACCAACAACTGCTGCCACAACATACCCCCATTACTATCCCACTGCACCCCAATTACGCCCTTTTGGAAGCCTAAATGCATGTTCTACTGGATGCCAGTCTCTCTGCTCATTTGATGAAGTAATGGCCCATGATCCAAACCAATAAATCTTCTCTTTCTGGGCCAGTGATGGTGCCTGCAAAAAACAGCATAAAGCAACTATTATTGACCATCCTCCCCAGATCCAAGCACCGAGAAGCTGGCGTGTGGTGGGAGGGGTGTAGAGATGGTTGGGAGGGGTGTAGAGATGGGAGGGGTAGGGTAGACAACACTAGAATCCCAGCACTGCACCCGACAAAGCGCTACGAGTATAGTGCGGTGCGGGGAGGGGGTGGCAGGGTTTAAGTGGGAGGGCTTTGACCCTAGCATGGCCAAGGCTTACCAAGCACAAGGCCTCGGCCTAGGAGGCTTCTCTGTGACACTTTAACCTAGACAGGAAATGCAGCTCACGTTTGCGCAGCGTTTCTAGACTCAGAGAGGTCACAGGGTGCAGAACCAAACTTATTTCGGTCCAGCATTTACGGACAACAGTGAAGAGACATATTTACAGGATCGGGGTGCTTGTACAACAGAGAAAGGGCATACACTTAAATACAATGGAAAGGGCGCACTGGTGCGACAAGCGAGAACTCTCTCCGAAGTAAGGCCCTGGATTACCGAAAGTTAACTGCCTTACCAGCTGGATGTCTATGAAGCACTTCTTTTCTATGTGCCCTGACTCTCTGGTGACGTCTAGAAACATACTGCGCCCAGATCCATCCGAACGGATGCCTTAACACATGAGACCTGGTAGGGGTCATGCATGTCGGGGTCCTCCCGGCACCAGGTTGCGCGGTTCAGGTATGTTGAGGCGCTTTCATATTACCCACTTCTAGTATGTTTAGGGTTGCAATATCCATCCAATCTGACACATAGCCATTTTCCGATCATGGGCTTTCAGTCACAAATAGGTGCATTGTGGGGGTAGTTGTTTGATGGAGTCCACCTAATCTGCTGTACTTAGCCACTTGATTTTATCAGTGAAACGGGGTAGTCTCCAGACTCAGGGATTGTCCAACCCAAGGTAAGCTGCGGTCGAGCCTTCTGAACCACTGTCAGTGTATGCACCGCTTTATGATTGGCATAGGGTGGTTTGAACTGACTCAGGGATCTTCCAAGCAAAGGTATGATGTGGAGGTGTCTTCTGGCCCCCTGTCCCTGTACGCACTGCCCTAGGGTTGGTATGGGGTGGTCTCCACTGACGCAGTGATTTAGCCACCCAAAGTATGCTGCGGAGGTGTCTTCTGGCCCATTGTAAGTGTACGCAGTATGAGGTGGTCTCCCAAGTTTTGCTGTGGCAGAGTCTTCAGGCCCACTGTCCATACACATACTCCTCTAGGTTTGGTATGGGGTTTTCTCCCCTGACTCAGTGATTTGGCAACCCAAGGTAAGCTGTGGTGGAGTCTTCTGGCCCACTGCCCCTATACGCACTGCTCTAGGGTCGGTATGGCGTGGTCTCCACAGACTCAGTGATTTAGCCACCCAAAGTATGCTGTGGTGGAGTCTTCTGACCCCTGTCCCTGAACACACTGATCTAAATGTATGTAATCAATCACCGACATCATCAATCAGTAAAACTCTACGCATGCGTCCGAAGTGAATTAAGGGCTCTGAGTGTTTCATTATCTGCAGTAATGGTATTCGTGGAATTCAAGGAATACCAGCTCAGTTTCGTACAAACCATCACTTGTGAAAGAATAGCACACAGTGGCACAGATAGACAGAGCACGTGGTAGGCCGGCATCTGATATGCATCCAATTAGACTGACAGTTTTGCCAGTTACTGTCTTTGTTAGAACAGATTCACAATTGCTTTATTAACCTTCCTGCTTTCTCAAATTTGCTTGAAAATGCACCATTTGTCCACTCTTTTTTCAAAATTTTCTTGGGGGGACGCTCGCAACTCTAGCTCACAGTAGTGCAGTACGCCCATTATTTTACACCCACCTCTTTCAAATGTCACCAGCCGCCACTGGTCTTAGATTCATTAATTTCCGCTATGAACACAGGTTATAAGACACATCACACGGCGTCTGGAAACAGGGAATTTGCCCAAATTCACGCCGTGGAAGGTGCGGAGACTTTGAGTCGGGTTTCCTGCAGCTGGCCTGGAGTTGTCCAAAAATTCTGGAATGAGATCATACACACCATCTCCCAAATAACAGGAGAATCCATAGTGCGAGACCCTAAAATAGTACTATTGGACTGGGCATACCCTGTATCGCTGTCCCATAGGAAATTAGTGGCAATTTCACTCCTGCTGTCCAAGCGCCTGGTGGCTAAGTGTTGGGGCATGGGCAGATCCCTCACAGATGCCAGATCTCTCCTATTGTAACAAGCAGATGGAAACATATGAAGAACTTCAACTTCTGACTGCCTGCACCAGAGATATATGGGCACCCCTCCGTCTGTATCTCTTAAATTGGGACCTTAATGCACAAAAGTCTGCCTCGAGGTAAGATGAACTGGAATCACAACAGTACTAGTGCAGCTTATCTGCCACGATGGGCAGGAACTTTAGGCACCAGGAATTGCATACCTCGTGGAAGGTGGCATCAAAAGTATCAACACAGGATGATGGGACAGTACCGGGAGGGTGGCATGTCTGCATATGATGCAATATACTGTACAATGCAGTATACTGTATCAATGTCTGGTTGATGTTGTACCTTTTGGTTCTGTTCTTCACAATGAAAATAACAAATAACATTTTTTATTCCTGACAGGAGCAGGATAAAATAAGTTTCAAATGGTAATGGAAAAGAGGACACCCTAAAATTGGTGGGGGTACAATGGAAGGGATTTTTCCATTGTTAAAATATTTCCGGTGGATAAAAAGAAACGTTAGCCAATGTTTTTACACTTGTTCAACAGATTTTCACATGAGTAATTACACACACACATTTGCTTATGCGAAAATAGAACTCACAAAGTTATTAAGACATAGGGCCCAATTTAGATTTTGGCGGACAGGTTACTCCATCACAAAGGTGATGGATATCCCGTCCGCCGAAATATAAATCCCATAAGATATCATGGGATTTATATTTAGGTGGACTGGATATCTGTCTCCGTTGTGACGGAGTAACCCGTCCGCTGAAATCTAAATCAGGCACATAATGTAGCAAACCTTTTCGAATTCCAAAAATAATTACAATTTATGGTCCTGATAAACTGTCAAACAATAAATTTACTGATTCTTTTTTTTTTTTTTTTTAAAGAATTGTGTCCTCATTCAATAAAGTCAAACTACAGTTCTTAGGTTAAATCCATGTCGCCTGTTACAACTCACCTATAATGATCTAATTGAATCATGTATTGAAGGCCCAATTTTAGTGGGGCAATATAATCAAGGCTGGCAATGGTAAAATACTATCCAGTAGAACAGAGCACAAAACAGCTCAATGTTATGCTGATGCATAATATTGCAATAGGGCAATTTTCAAGTAGTAGGCTTTGATTTCCTTGGCCAATAGCCATCTGTTCGAGGCACCATCAGATTCATACCGGTACTAGACACAAAGGAATCTTATTCTAGAGCTTATTCTAAAACACAGGCAGACAATGGTCCTGCGTTCAATAAGCTGTCTGCATGAGGATGAATCATAAGAAAGCTATTCCACTGTCGCCCAGAAAAATTGGATGATAGTATTTTCTGACCTCGCAGATGAAAGTGATACATGCTATAGAACCACAATGGAATTGATGTCACAATGACTATTGTAAACTATTGCAATATTACTGAATGCCCCCACACAACACAACCAACAGATTTCCTTCTGCCCTCTTCTTTGGAAGGACAGTCAACACAAGTCTACCACAATGAGGTAGTGAGCAGACAGGAATATCCTCCACCAATCTGGAGTGGAACCAGTCTCGAAAATGCCAAAAGGATAAAGCCAATAGCAAGTGTCATGCCAAAATGTCAACACTCAAAACAGCCGGATGTGTCGTGTGAAAGCAGCAGCAAAAGGGAAACCAGGGCATCACGACCATTTTGATCACCTGTTGGAAGAGGCACAATAATAGAACTCAAGCGCCATATCATATGTTCTCAAGAAAAACACTTTACTTCATGAGCAAACATTGGGAACAGCAGTGTGTAGCATGGCCACCACCATCATCCTCCACCCCAAGTGATGATATAGCGTTAGAAAGAGATTTGTGGTCATGCAGGGGGGGCTCAAGAACCAAAGTGGAGTGCCCAAAAGATTAGTTTATCATTGCAAGACAAGAGCAAAATGGACTGACCAAGTGAATAAGGATAGAATGGGAAGCTGCATAGAGTGTCTTCAAATCCCAGTGTGGTGTGTTGTGCAGGTAATGGTTCGTCTTGAACAACCAAGAAATTATAAAAAATAAGGGCTTACTTGCTGTCTAAAAGAAGAGGGGACAAAGTAAGAGGCCAGCCTCCCTTATAGGTTGTTATTGTGAATACAAAAAAATACATTTCTACATTTCAGCATCACAGCCTTGTGTGTTCACTGCTCGCTTCAAAGCATGATGGAAGACCCAAGAAAAGGGAAGACAAAAGTGCTGATAATAGAATATTTCACATGTCTAAAGTCCTAGGCCTTGCATCTTTGTGAGTTGTTGTTAACAGCACCAGATTCACAAACTATGAAGCTGGAAAAGTATTTTTAAAAATGGGTAAAGAAGGGCTCTGAACTGCAGTGAGAATGTTTGTGGAGACACACAGAGCTGCAATTGCACTGCTTAGCATCTACCATTGTTTTAAGTTAGGGCGGAACTTCCAGTATCAGGGAAAGAGATAACATGAGGGTTGATCAGTGGCTATTGTGTTTTTCTGTTGCC
Organism: Calotriton arnoldi; assembly: GCA_963921515.1. Taxonomy (NCBI): domain Eukaryota; kingdom Metazoa; phylum Chordata; class Amphibia; order Caudata; family Salamandridae; genus Calotriton; species Calotriton arnoldi. Next base: position 635,201 of record CAWUFW010009313.1, read on the forward strand.
ACTCAGGTCTAGACTGGAACTGAGTGGCCCAGGGAAACACAGGTCCACATAGCTTGTTGTCCCATGCATGTTAAGCAGGACATCTGGCTGCTGTGAATGGAGTTGGGAAGGTGAAACTATGCCTGGGAGAAGTCGGGGCCAATGCACTTCTTCACAAAGAAGGAAATTGGGCGAGAGGGAACAGCACAGACCACTGACACCATAGTGTGGAAAAGGCTGCTTTATTGAAGCAGGTGCGGATCACAAACATTTTACCCTAGGCAAATCTTCCTTACAAAACTACCAGCCTCACTAAACATCATCTTCTCCTACCTTTCCCCACCCTCACCTCTAAGTGCTTCCCCCACCCTTACCCCAAGCAGACTGCCTGTCACTGTATCTGCGTTCTCCTTTCTGAACTAACTAAATTCCTATATTTATAAACCTTGAATTCCCCGACTTCGGCAATTGTCAACTTACCCTTTCCAAACTGCATCACCCACCCCAACAGCAATAAAAACAATTCAGTCATGCAAACCTGTCTGGAAACTGCCCCTCACTAAAGCACCATAAGGTTTTTCTGCCCTCCCCAAACTGAAAACAACTGACTCCTTCAACTTACTCTTGGCTCGCTCTCCACAGCCTCACTCCTAGGGCTTCTGTCATTGCCTCCCTGATCTGCATCAAACAAAGCTCCATACCCATCTGTGATAAATGCACCCCATTACTATTTCAAGTCAGCGTGCACAATCCTGCCCATGCTTTCCACTCATGCAATTTCTTTTCAGTTCTCTGTTTACTTTCCGCCTTGCCTTGTCAATAGCTTCCGGCCTCTCTGCCCCAGTCCATTCCCTTCTAGTTGCCAACTCAGTCTACAACACGAAAGCTCCTACCCAGCTAGCTTTTATCTTCATCAAGTCCCTCTTAATTTTTTTTATCAAAGCCAAGTTTTTCTGTCTCACCATATCTTTTTCCCCTGAATAGGCAACCAAGATATCTGGACATCCACTACCATCTAGCAAACTGTTCAATAACAGCAACAACTGCTGCCACAACATGCCCCCATTACTATCCCACTGCACCCCAATTACACCCTTGTGGAAGCCTAAATGGCTCCTGTATGTTCTACCGGATGCCAGTATCTCTGCTCATTTGATGAAGGAATTGCCCATGATCCAAACCAATAAATCTTCTCTTTCTGGGCCAGCGAGGGTGCCTGCAAAAAAGAGCATACAGCAACAATTATTGACCATCCTCCCCAGATCCACATGATCCCCTCCAGTTCTGACGTATCTTTTCTAACAATCTGAGAAGCATCTGCTCATTTCTGTTATTCTGTCTCCTGACCTGCCCCTCCTTCAGGCTTACCTGGCTGCCCTTAGTCGAAAAGAATGTGTCTCAAACTCAATCAATGGTAACCCTATCTGAGCCACTGATTTCCGTAAAACTGCTAGCAATTGGAACACTGCCACTCTTGACCCATCTGGATGCCGACACACTTTGTCACCCCAAGGCCCCCTCCCTCCTGTGAACTAGCCGCACACATACATCTGGCAAAATTGCCTCACCGGCTATGCCCTTAACTGAACTGGTCTGCCCACTGCCCTCTGATCCGTCTCTGCAAAGGTGATACTGACACTCTCTGCACAAAACTCCAAATCCGCCCATCGCACCCCTGCTTCATCTCTACCCCCAAACAACTCCAATACTTGAAATGCTCCAAAGAACATCTAAACTATTAGCAAAGAAAACAAATCTGTTTCCGCTTTGTTATGACAAACAGAACTCAATTCACTCATAACACTCAGCAACACTGACCAAACCAGTGGCCACCTTCTCCTTCCCCCATTCCCAATTTTCCTCATCCAACCTTCCAACAACCTCTGACCCAGTTCCCCAGCTGAATGTGCACTTACCCACAATCGTAACATACGACCAACCTTTTCCTCTTATATCCATGATAAATTGTACCAAATCCTCACGCCTTTGCCATTTTTCTCTACACACTTCTCTCCACCGCGCCCGACTCTATGAATTCTGACCATGCCTGTTCATAAGCCTGCCACGTTAACCTTGCCAATGAGGCCATTACCAGCTGCAGAACCCTTTTGTGCCAACTTGGCACAGAAGGCATCATACTTGAATATCTCTTGCTAAATGCCTGTTCGCTGTTCACCACATGCCCAACCGTCATGTTGTCCACATTGAACAAGACCGTCCTGTTGGCAAAGTGCTCACCCACAGGTACAAAGCAACCACCAATGGAAAACATTCCATAAACACTATACTCTTGATCCCCTTTTTTCTTGTCTCTGGCCACTGCTTTGCACACCAATGTCCTCCCCAAAACAGCCCAAACCCTTCACCACCTGCCGCATCTGAGAAAATCTGTGCATCCCATTCTGTCCTTTCCCCAAGACCCTGCAACAAAATGCAGTTGACTAATAAAGTGTTCCAAGAAGGTTCTCCACATTCTCAAATCCTCCTTCACTCCTGCCGACAACCTCAACCTGTTGTGTGGAAGGGATAAACCTGACAATGCTAGATCCAGTGTTGTGCAAAATGTCCTAACTGACCTGACCACCCTACAAGGAAAGTTCAACTATCCCAGCAGCACCTGCATTTTCCTTCACTTGTACCTTCTTCTTCCTTAGCATCCCATCAACCAGTACCATCATTGCCCATTTTTTATCCTCTGGCAACTTTGCCTCCATCCGCAATGTGTCAATTTCGATCTCCAGAAATGTCAAAAGTGTATCCAGCCCCACCATTTCTTCCCCCTCCAGGGGTACCCTGACATTATCCAATAGCTCTTTGAAACCATCCAGCATCCACTGGCAGTTCGTCAAGCCTGGAGGCTCTACAAAGAGGAAATCAACCACGTATTGTGTCAAAGTCTTGTATCCCATCACAAACATGAAAAGCCACTGAAGAAAGGAACTGAATTTTTCAAAAAGGGCACATGATACAGAGCAACTCATCGGCAAAGCTATATTCACGAAACATCTACCCTCAAACTGCATCCCCAGTAGCTCAAAATATTCTGGGTGAACCGGCAACAAGTGTAAGGTTGAGTTAATGTCTCTTTTTGCCATGTAAGCCCCTTCCCCTACTGTCTTCACCAACTCAATGGCCACATCTCCTGTAGAGAGTGACACAGAGGACAAGTCATCCACAATAAAGTAATTAACTGACAGGCCTTACGGAATTTGCTCCTGACTGTCCCATCTGACCTCTAACCCCTGACCTCACAACAGCCTGGGTAGGACATCCCTGAAAAGCCCGGTAAACTATGGGCAACCAACTTGCCATGAAGACCGTGGGAGATGGCCGCGCAGGCCCCATCATGTGCAGCCACAAATCGTTATCAAGCTCCTCACATTTGCCTCCCGCATCTGCCGCCAAACAAACCCTGAATTCCTTGTCATATCTTACCCACACATAGCCCCCAAATGTAATATATGCTTTTTTTTTATGACATTCATGTACTTAAACAGGGCCACACAGTGCTCTGGGGATTTTTCATGGTACACACTGGCGTAAATTAAAAATGCTGCTGTCCAGTTTTCTATGGTCACCAGAACCTTTGGTCTCTTGGCCGGTTCATACTCCTCCTCTTTAGACCCTTCCTTCGCCCTGATTTCTCTGTGTAGTTGTAATGTTGTGATGTAATACATGCTGCATGCACAGTGATGCAAGTTATTCTAGAATAGAAGTTTGGGGTTTTTCAAGTGAGCTCGGGGGTCGGTTACGGATATAAACTAGAAGAGCTAAGAAGTTAATCTGTCTGGGCCAATAAATGATTAAGAACTTACTTGGTGTGAAGCACGTTGTTATATTGGCGACGATTTGGAAAGAACCTGGAGAGAGAGCACTGCTGAGGACTTCCTTGACCCACAAAGTGTCGTGTTGCAGCGCTGCTCGTTAAGAAAAAGAAAACGTCTTCCTGCTTGGAGCCGAGATCGTGGTGTCGGAAGATGAGTCATAGATGCTCGCCTTCGGTGAACTGAAAACGGTGAAATGCGATGTTTTTGAACATCTAAATTCAAGTTGAATACGGTGAGTGAGGCTCCGATTTTGTTTTGTGTGGAGGCACAATTATTGACACGCGACTGTGGCGAACAAGAACAGGGAGACAGACGCTTTTTTTTTTTAAAAAGGGAAAAAGCGTATGTTGTTCAAATATTGCCGCACATGCGCGAGAATTGAATAAAACGGTAAAAATCACATGCGCATGCGCGTGACGTACGTCACATTGATCAGCCATTTTGAAATCAGGCATTGTCACCGTCATCGAGTGGAAACTGTGCATAACATCGACAATGATGTTTTTATCTGCATGCACAGCAACGTTGAATAAATAACAACGCTGATGTACACAGCTATTTTGTACATCACGAAAATTAATGAAAATTAAGCATTTAACAAAAGGAAAATAAATATTTTAACAATCTTAAACAGTGGCTGATGTACACAGATATATATATATAATCAACAAATAAATAAAAACAAGCATTCTATCAAAATAATTATTAACAAAATACAACAAACAGCAATAGTTATGACAACAGATAGAGAAGTAATAGTAAACATGAACTCTGACATACATGATGAAGCAAATGACGCAGGAAAAATATCGAGTACTGTCTTTAGGAGACCTTTGCCGTTTGATCTTTCAGAACAACAAAATGTCGCCCAAAGGTGGGAGAAATGGACAAGGAGATTTGAGCACTTTCTAAATGCAACGTGCAAAAACCACACTGATGAACAGGCAAAAGACTTGCTACTCAATCTAGTAGGAGATGAAGTGGAAGACCTTATAATTACATTTCCTCAGCAGGAACGAAACACTTATAAGGGGCTTATGAAATGTTTAAATGACAAATTTGATCCTCATAGAAATTTAGACTTTGAAAGATATAATTTCAACATGGCATGTCAGAAAGAGGATGAAACAATGGATGATTTTGTCACCAGGCTAAAAACTAGTAACATTTTGTGAATTTGATAAATTTAATAATGAAGAAGCAATAAGACTAAGAATTATACAAGGTTGCAGCTCAAAAAAATTCAGAAAGAAACTCTTAGAGAAAACGCATGATCTTCAAGAAATTTTGCGTATGGCAAGAACAGAACTACGGGCTGAAAAACATGCCACAAACATGGAAGAAGGAAGAATAAAAACTCTAGAACAGGTAAGACAAATGTCGTCAAAAGTAAACTGAGAAAAAAATGGAGACACGTTACAAAGAGAAAAGGTTATGTTACAGATGTGGATTCCAGTTTCCACATCAAAAATTTTGTCCAGCTATGGGACAACAATGTAAAGAATGTGGCAGATATAATCACTTCGCAAATATGTGTAGATTCAAGAAAGAAAGAAAAGAGACCTGGACAAGAAAGGAAAGTGGAAATAAACAATTTAATTCAAATGAAAAAAGAAGAAATGAAAACGTGAAGCATATAAGAGAAATGGAAGCAATAGAAAGAGAAGAAGAATCTGAAGAAGATTTTGAACATAGTGAGAGATTGTACATGATGCAAGAGAAAGATGAATTTCAGCAATTAAATATGATTAGAAAAGAAGACATCAAAAAGACAACCTCAGTTGATCTGTTGGTAGGTGCTCAAAAAGTACCTTTTGTCTTGGATAGTGGAGCAACTTGCAATATAATGTGTGTGACTGAATACGCAAAAATGACTGAACAACCTTCCCTTAAACCATCAAACGTAAGTGTTTTTCAATGTTTCTTGTCTAGGAAAATTTGAAGAGATTTTAAAACACGAACAAATAAGTAGTAAAAAGAAATACATGTTCTACAAGGAGAAGTTCCAGGGCCATGCTTACTGAGCAATGTAACTGCTCAATTTATGGGACTATTAGCAGTCACCTGTAATCTAACAACAGATCATCCGGTTCTTCGGAAATATCCAAAACTGTTTGATGGTCTAGGGAAATTGAGAGACAAAGCAATAACCCTACATATAAATGAGACAATAAAGCATGTGGCTCAATCTCACAGAAGAGTTCCTGTTCACATGCAGACAAAAGTTGAAAAAGAAATCAAAGCATTGTTAAAAGAAGATTTAATTGAAGAAGCAACAGGCCCAACGCCTTGGGTTTCTCCCATCGTGATTGTTCCCAAGAAACATACTGAAGACATTAGAATTTGTGTGGACATGAGAGTTCCAAACACTGCAATTGAACGAGAGAGATACCCAGGCCCTCATTTAAATGATATGATCAGTAACATTAATGGTGCAGTTGTCTTCTCAAAACTTGATTTATGTAAAGGATATCACCAGCTGGAAATTGATAGTCAATCAAGGTATATTACGACATTCTAGACATCTAGGTCTTTTTAGATATAAACGCTTGAATTTTGGTATATGTTCTGCTGCTGAAATCTTTCAAGAAATTATAAAGAACGTTCTAAGGCCTGTACAAAATAGCATGAACTATAGTGACGACATCCTAGTTTTCGGAAACATCAAGAAGAGCATGATCAGGCCTTAGATGGTGTGTGTCAACAACTTCTTAAAGCTGGATTGACTTTAAATCTCAAAAATGTGAATTAAATAAAACTGAACTAACATTTTATGGACATATATTTTCAGGAGACGGAATGAAGCCAGATCCCAAAAAATAGTTGCACTAAACGCAATACAAAGACCTAAAGATGTAACTCAATTGCGATCATTTCTGGGAATGGCCAGCTATTGTGCAAGATATGTCAATAATTTTGCAACTCTGAGCTCACCTCTCAGATAATTAACAAAAAAAGGTCGAAGGTTTGAATGGACTGAAGATTGTGAACAGGCATTTAAAGAAATAAAATCACAAATAACTATGGCAGCTAATTTAAAGTACTTTGATCCAAATCTATGTACGGAATTGGTAGTGGATGCCAGTCCTGTAGGATTAGGTGCTATGCTCGTACAACATAAACCTGGAAGAGAAACTCCAAGATATGTAATCTCTCATGCCAGTAAAAGTCTTTCAGAGGTTGAGCAAAAATACTCTCAGCCTGAGAAAGAGAGTTTAGCGGCTGTATGGGCATGTGAACATTATCATGACTTCATCTATGGGAAGCCTTTTGTAGTAATAACGGACCACCAAGCTCTAATTTCCATTTTTGGGAACCCAAAAACAAAGATGCCTCCAAGGATAGAAAGATGGGGAATGAGATTAATGGATTATGATTTCAGAATTATTCATAAACCTGGAAAGGAGTATAATCCTGCGGATTATCTGTCTAGACATCCCTGTGATTTAAAAGAAAGACAACAATTGGAGGCAGAGGAATATATCTGTTTTATTATAAAGTCAACAATACCTGAAGTTGTCTCACAAAAAGAACTCATTGAAGCCACACATTCAGATGATACCATTCAAGAAATAATTAAAATCATACATGAAAATAATTGGAGACTAATAAATACTGCAAGTCGTTTTAAGTCAAATGTAAAAAAAAGTGATATATTGGCTTTTAAAAATATACATGCAGAATTATCTATCGCTTCTTCGGGCATATTGCTTAGGGGAAACAAAATAGTTATCCCAGCTTGCCTTCAAAGGAAAGTTATTGATTTAGCTCACGAAAGCCATAGGGGTATTTCTGCCACTAAAAGTTTCCTAAGAGAGAAAATGTGGTTTCCAAGACTGGATCAACAAGTAGAAGAAGTAATTAAGCTATGTCACATATGCCAATGCACTTCACGAGAAAGAGAAACACAAGAACTTCATATGTCAGAATTGCCAGATGCGGAATGGGCCAATGTGGCAGCAGATTTTTATGGCCCTTTGGATTCAGGACATTATCTATTAGCCATAATAGATGAGTATTCTCGATTTCCCATTGTTAAAGTAGTATCGTCAACATCAACCTCAATGGTGCTTCCAGTTCTAGATGAAATCTTCTCTACCTGGGGAATACCAAATGTGTTAAAAACTGATAATGGTCCTCCATTTAGTGGAACTGAATTCCAAAAATTCATGAATTACCTAGGAATTGTACATCGAAGAGTGACTCCTATGTGGCCCCAAGCCAATGGAATGATAGAAAGATTAATGGCCACTATTAAGAAAGCTGTGCAGAGAGCAAAATTAACGCAAGTGTCAATAAATCAAGCATTATGCCAAGTGCTAAGAGACTACAGGAATACTCCACACCCATCTAATGGCGTATGTCCTTCGCAATTAATGTTTGGGCAGTCAAGACATACTCGTCTTCCACACTTGCCAGCTAATCCGCCACAAAATCATAGTGAAATGTTACAAAAAGATAAGGAGTCAAAAGAAAAAATGAAATATTATGCAGAAAGCAAAAGGAAGTGTCACGGTCAAGAATATCAAGTGGGTGATCTCGTTTTGGTTCGACAACAACAAGTAAAAAAATCACAAAGTAGATTTCACCCAAGGCCGTTGGAAATAACAAAAGTTCATGGAACAACGTTAACTGCAGAGAATGAAAGCAAGATCATAACAAGAAATAAGACATTCTTCAAGAGAGCCAACCTTACTGAATATGGAAATGCTCAGCCAAATAGTTCTCAAGAGAAACAATTAAGCAGAAAATCTGAAAGAATTCCCAAGAAACCTACTCGTTTAATTGAACATTGCTAATTTTCTTTTTCTTTTCTTTCATTTTTTTTTTTTCTCTTCAAAGGGGGGAGGGGGAGAAATGTAATGTTGTGATGTAATACATGCTGCATGCACTGTGATGCAAGTTATTCTAGAATAGAAGTTTGGGGTTTTTCAAGTGAGCTCGGGGGTCGGTTATGGATATAAACTAGAAGAGCTAAGAAGTTAATCTGTCTGGGCCAATAAATGATTAAGAACTTACTTGGTGTGAAGCACGTTGTTATAGTAGTAACCTGAACACTTCGATGTATTCCCCATTCCAAATTGTTTCTTTTGTAGACACCATGAGGTGCACTCTTAAGAGCTTTGTAATCACTAATTACGGCAACTTATTTATCTTCAGCCCTTGCTCTCTTTCTTGACAGTAATTGTTCCCCTTGCCCAATGCCCCCTGTGTCTTTTGAGTCACCTGCTGTTGTTTTAGTGTCCTTCTTTAACCATGCGCCCCCTTCCGTACCATCCTCTGCTTGTTCTTCTGTCCCTATACCCATGTCGGCCACATATGTTCCCTTTCTCAATCGAACCTCGCACTTCCCTCTTCCTTCACTGGTCCCAACATCGAGCCCCCTTTAAACTATCACAGGTCTCACTCTTTCCCCCTACTGTCTTACCTGGTTTTAGGTCGGAGCCCGCACCAAAGCTTACTGCTTCGCCAACCTTGTTTCTACCACAGGTCTTACAGAAGTCACTGCTGCCCCAACTGTGTTTCACCGAAAATCGATTAGCAGTCCCCCCTCTCACTCTTCCCACCACCCGCCTACCAATCCCGCTCAACACTGTCACCCTAATTTTCATTGTCACCCCTTCCAACAATTCTTCTTCACCATAATCCAACACCAAACCGTCGTCTTCATCCCCTTCCGCCATTGGGACACCCTTCACACCTGCTGTCAATTTAACAAGTCTGCGTCCCACCAAGCATCATGTGCCAGCTTGCGCTGATGCTCTGGGGGGGCCACACCAGGTCCTCTCCCTGGCACTGAAGGGGAGACCCCACCAGATCTTCCCCCACCCACCGCTGGCTTACGGACCGGCCATCCTGGACCATGCTGTCTCTTCCCCTTGGGGTAAGTGAGCCACACTGGACTCTCCCGAGTCTGATACTCCGTTGCGACCTAAAACCCAACCACATGAAGTGAAGTCTGGTGCGATGGAGCTCCTGCCTACCCCCTTCTCTCCCATATCACCTGCCTGCACCCAAATCCAACTCCCTGGCCTTGTCAATATATACACTTGCTCCCTGCTCCCAGTCTCTGGCCTCATCAGGGGCCCCAGATCTCTCCTTGCCCTCTCCCCAACCCTTTTCAGTCTTTCCCCCCTTCGCCTTACCAAAATGCCCACCCTTAGCCGAAGGGGTACCCCCCCGCCCCAGATTCGCCTCCCATAAACTTTCAAAGACTTACTAGTCCTTCCCCTTGCTGTTCCGCTCTTCAGCCTCATCCTCACTGTCTGAATCCCCTCACCACCACCCCATGTCCTGGGCCATTCGTCATCACTCCACTCTAGTATAGCTGCCACTATTGCAGATGATTTCCCTCCTACTGGGACCCCTGCCACGAATTTCTTGTGCCCATCTTCCAAATCATGCGCTGCCCCTGCTGAAATAGCCAGCAGATCACCCCCCTCCAATTCTGGCCTCTCATCTGAGTCTGAGTTTAACAACCTGCTCCTCTGCAGAACTCCTTTTAGTACTGCTGTGTCTTAACCCCGTCCCACCACGCCCACCTTTGTCTGTGCCTGTCCACCCAACAACTACTTCCATGCCACTAGCGGCCTGTTCATTGCCCTCAGACCACACTCCCCCTCCCTTCTCCCCTTTCTTATGCACTGAGCCTCCCCACGTGGAGCTCTTCCCACCTGCCAACAAGCCTTGGGTCTTGCCCCGCCCCCTCCCACCTCTTTGCACATACATGGCTGCATGCGCAACTTGCGCTCTGTTCCCTTGTCCCTCACTACTGGGCGACTTCCCTTAGTCCGCCCCTCTCCAACGCCTTACCTGTTTTCATCATTTTTCCCCGAGGTGGCGTTAGACGAAGACTGCCGTCACCACCCATCCGAGGCCCTATGCACGGGCCGGTCCCGGCCGCTCTCCACCAGCAGGTCCTCATGCCCTGCGTCTCACAGAAGACAGAGGGTCAAATCCACTTTGTCCTGCATTCTCACGCTGAGGACCCTGCCTGACAAGTAAGGGTTCAAATTTTATTCGAACTATTCTAACCTGATATTTTCTGACTATTCTAACCTAAACTTTATAATCTGCCTCATCTGCTATTGCAGCCACCATGTCGGAACACAAAATGGTGGCTGGTAGCCACATCCCCACCTATTTACCCACCTAGGACCACCCCTGCATACAAAGAAACAGCCCAAATTGGCTAGGGTCCCCCTGGACTGAACGACCCTGCTCAAAAAGCCCGGGCAGCACAATCCCCTCTGGGCACCTGTCCCCCAGCTCCCCATTTTCCCACTTTCAAAGGCACAGGGTACCAAATGCCAAACCTTGTCAATAGAAAGGAGACATTTTTCCAGCATAGACCAACTATAGTGGCCTTTTAGTTACATATTTCAGTGTGGAATGCCCTAGAACTGCAGAAGGGCCACATTTACTAGGTTTTGACGCACAGCAGCTCAGCAAGACTTCCTGCTGCGCTGCCGTGTGTAAAAATAAAAAGTCGGGAATGCACCGTATCACGGCTCATTCCTGTCCTTCTCCCCTGCGCCAGCGCATAAACAGCAGCCATGCGCCAGCGCAGACACCTTTGCGTCATGTTGCAAGGGTGCCTCCGTTGCGGGGATGATTGTTTTTGTGCAGGAAGGTGTCCCTTCCAGCACAAAAACAATCATTGATGGCATTTTCCTCTTTCCATCTGTGCTCCAGAATGCAGCACGCATAGAAAGAGGAAAAAACGAGGAGAAATGAAAGTATTTCTTCTCGTTGCGCCACTCCTGCGCCTCCCATGGGGAGACGTAAGATTCTGATGCATTCTCAGCTTTACAAAACGTTGTAAATCTGGGAATGTGTCAGGTTCCATGGATGTTGCGTGAGATTAATGTGTCAAAGGGGCCCATACTTACAAGGCCATGAAACGTCATGCAGAGTGACTTTATGTGGCCTTGCAAATATGGGCAAGCCCATTGTGCTCCCGGTGACGCAATGGGCTTGTAAATAAGCCCCTTAGTGTTTTGTAGCATGTGCGGCTGAGTACTCTAATCATTTATTTACAGTGCCAAATTAAATGTGCCTTTCTGCTACATTTACACCCCTGAACTTTCCTTCTATTTGTCCTCCAAAAACATGTTTGCCTTCTCTGCAGAGAGAGAAAGGTTGCTATCCGTGATGGATGAGTATCTTTCAAGCAGGCATGCCGATTAATCTTAAAATTATTTCTTAGAAGTTGGCTTGAGGCAGCCATGACACTACAGGTCACGGATACACCAGCACCCTCCCCTAATCGGAGCCTTTTCTACTCGCAGGACACTTCACAATCGTAGGCCTGTGAGAGAAAGCGGCCAGGGAGAGGCGTTTCCCACGGCCCCAGAGTAAGACATTTTCAGAATGTGTGACCTGCAGCTTCAGAGTCAACACTCCTTGAGAGCTTAAGCTGCCGTCGGGCACTGCTGAGCGATGCCGAGAACAAACACCCAGAACCTGTTCTTCAGAGTTTCACCCCGGCCTTCGGTGTGTGAGAATGAGCTTTAGCAGGGAGGGTTAGGCGGCGCCAGCCTTTCACTGAGAAAAAAAGCATCGTCAGCCTCGACGTCATCCACGTCCAGTGGAATCTCGCGCTCTTCGACGCAGTGTCAGGCAGGGAGAGGCTTGTGCAAACATGGAGCGTGCTCTGACATTTTTGCAGTGCTTAATTTGTAAAATATTAAGTGCCAGGGCTCTGACCGGGAGGCCACTGCAGCTTGCACCACCCATCGCCCTTGTCATCTCTGCCAGAACAACTACTAACCATCTCTCTCGCATGTAAATGCGACAGTTCCGATTATTCCAGGTCCCCAAAGCTAAAGGAATGGTTGGGGAGGCAGGTATTAGCAATTTTAATGTATTTTGTATTTCTAAACAACCGTGGTTCTGCTCATCTCTAAATTAGATGAGCAGCGCCACCATGTAGTAGACTGTTCTAGGTATGGTGTTGACAATTAGGTGCCGGTGCCCAGCACCGGAAAGCAATTAAGTGCCGGTGCTTAGCACCGGAAAGCCCCGGCTCAAATTAAGCACTGCATTTTTGGTGTGTGGAAGGCTAGTGCCAACGCTCTGTGAGAAAAGGACCAGATCCTCTTAAGGTGGAGCAACATCACAAGCAGGGCACAAGTCCTAAAAAAAGAAGTGGGGGGCCTGACCAAGTCAGGCAGTATGCAAGTGACATCATGACGCGTGCTATCAAAGCACATGACATCACGACGCGTGACATTCCACGTGGCATCACAGGAAGTGACCTCACTGGAAGTGATGCTCTGATATGTGTATGTTATAACATATGCCAACTGAAAATGCAATAAAATATGTTTGTTTTAAAAAAAAGTTGTCTCCTGCAAAGCATATCATGTAACATGCAGATCACATATTTTTATTTTATGTAGATAGGTAAGTGGATTACTGCTATGAACACAGAGATCCTTTTGTTACTTGCAGTTAATAAATTGTAATCCTTCTAGTAGACCACAGTGAGCTATGAAGTGTATTTGACTCCACCTTGTAACCCTGTCTCATGTAACACATCTTGTACATTGATTTACACACTTACATGATTTATTTAGAATGGATAATGTGTATGTTATGTAAAGTGCTCTAACACTGTGCATTGGGATGAGTAGTGCTATAAAAGAATTAAAATAGTGCTATTTAAATTGTTATTTGTGTAAATACTGAGACAGACCAACTCATCTGACATTCTTACAGTGCATGCACTTTTATACAACAAAGTAAAGCATGCATCTCTTAAGTACCTGTGAAGAGATAACAAGCTGTGTGCTTTTGTTTTCTCGCTGTTGCATTTGCATTTGTGAGGTTCCAGGACGCCTCCAGTCCCATACTCGATCAAAAGGAGGCCTGATGGCCCCTTAACTTCTGTCTTTATCGTTGCCCAGCTGGAGGTGGGAAACAAAAGCTGCCTGCACGATGCTGCTGGGAATCGAAAGCAGACAACGTGCAGGAGCTGATGAACGTGTCCCGGTGTTTCAAAATTACACTGAGACAAGTTCAACATATTTCTGTGGGGCCCAACTTCTTAGCAGGGGGCACGGCGTCCACCCTGTGAAAAGAGTGGGTGGACGCCTTGTACCCGCGTGTACCCCGACTCGTGCCCTGATCACAAGGCACATAAAACAAATCCTGCAAGGCAACTCCTGACAAAGAGGCCAAAAGTGAGGCCATCTCATGCTATGCAGTGTCACAAGGGGAGTCCTCAAGGGAGGAAATGTAAAAAATATGTGTGTGTGGATCAGATGCATGAGAAGGTTCTCTCGCAAACTACTGTAATTCTCAGGTGCACTGCGATTGCTCACGAAGTTCTACACATGAAGACTTTATGTTAAAATTGGAACTTTCTCTCCGCTTTTAATTTGTAGCTCGAAAAAAAAATAATAGTAGTGTGGTGTGTTACGCAGGTATACAGTTTTAGTTAAAAACCAGCGTCCAATCATATATCAAAGCTGCACCTAAAATCGATTTAAAATCAAGTGACAAGAAAACACTACAACTATTTTCATTGCCAAGCGGGAAACTGTACAGTCTACAGAGAGTCGTTTACTACAAACTATGGACACCGTGGGGTGGTCACACTCGTTTTATTAGGCTGAGCCATACCTTTGTTTATGCTCTTTCTTTAGGTTCCTTCTGGCTCTTATTAAAAACATACATACAGACATGGCTAGTGCATCATATGCTCTATTTGAAAACTTTATTCAACAAGTTAAAAACCGCCATAAAAGTACATAAGACATTCATATAAAAAAAAAACATAAAAAGAGTTCCATATAGCAGAAAATAAGGCTAAGGTGCATAATTCTAGGTAACACATATGTTCAATAATCCAGCATTGACACATAAATTTGCATCATATGCATTTGGCCTCATGGGCAGATATTTTGTTTGTTGTAAAGTAACTGCTGAGACTGTGCACCGCAATCCAGCAGCAGAGAAACAACAAAAGTTGTTTTGAAATGAGAAATGCCTGTTGGCTCGCTCCCGGATTGGTGGGTCCATGCATAACACCTCCAGCCTGGGAAGTGTACATGAAATTGCCAACCAAGCACAAAACCTTATCTGTAGATGAGGGAGTCTGGTGACAGCTGGTTTGTGTTTTTTGCTGATGTTTGCAAGCGCTGCTGATGGTAATGCGTGGAATATAATTAAATACTTTTATCTCTGACACTTCTTAAAAGGAAATCATTGCAAATAATGTAAGTACTGTGTTAATTATTCATTGTGTATCACCAATATCGTATTATAAATATACAAACGCTACTAAGGTTGCGCTGTCAATTGCACCGTCACTACCACATCTGCTGGAAAGCGATATGAAAAAAAGTACTCCTGTTCTAATGGCATAGGTCCTCAAAAAACACACATGACTCATTTCACTATTTTTTATATCATGGTTAAATTTATCTTTAGCTGTCTGTTGGCAAGACCTGTTGTTTCCAATAAATACCATATAGTTAGAGGGAGCTTGGAGTCCTCCCGATGCTCATGATTCGATATCTTTGCTGTCTGTCTCACTTCCCTACACCTGATTTGATGACTTTCCTTTCCATTCTTGTTGCATTTGTCCCAAACAGGAGCATTTTGGTCTGGATGATTGATTGGATGATACATCCTTCCACTGCTAACATCAGCTCATGTTTTAGTGCCTGGTAAGGTCTATTTACATCGCTCTCCCATTACCACGTACGTCCCCCTTCTACACTTTAACCCCCTTTTCCATCCTCCACCAAGTGTCCTGTTTCCCTCAGAGCTCCATAGTTTATTTATCTTTTCTTCACATTTTGCTTTTTTCTTCTGCCAGCAGCCATCTTATAATGGTTGCCACAGCAGCCATCTTAAAATGGTTGTCTGACCATGGCGGCTTGCCAATAGCACACGAGCATGCATGCGTGGCAGGAATCTCTGATTGGTTTTTGTTTTATTTTTCACAAATTCCATTCAAAGATAGGCCCTGCAGATGCGTGTGCATTCACAGTGACCGTCTTTAAAAAAAAAAAATGCAATCAAAGATGGCTGCTATGGATCTATAGAGAGACATATATAAAGGGTTCATTCACATGATCCCTGACCATAGGTTATCTACTAGGAAGAAGCGTTGTGGGAAGGGGGGTGGGGTGGATTGGTACATTTTCTAAGCTGCCTGGTCAGAGAAACTTTTCTCACAAACACACAAGTCTAAATTTGTACCTGCTGAAAGTTTTATACAAGCGGCAACATCCAATGTCTTCTAATAAAACAGTTACAGAAAATAGTACAATTTATGAACGATCTTAAGAATTTGGAGAAGGTGCTAAGATTAATTTTCGGACTAGGTTCAAAGGTATAGACAATGAAAAAATGCATAATTTTTGTGGCTGAAAGCTTAAAAGAATTGATGGATCCTTTGCAAGCAGAGCATGTTCTGTCTGTGGGGAGTTGTTAAGTAGAGTCTGAAATCAAGACCTGAGATTTTTAACAGTTGAAATTAAGGAAGGGGTTTGAAAGTCGTTTTAAGGCGTGCACGGAGTAGTCAATTGCCCAGGGCCCCCCACCTTCCATGGGGCCCTTGGGAAAGTGATCATTTTCTCTATCTTACTTATGTCTATTTCTCTCTCTCAGCATGTAATTTATAATTCAATATTGTTTGGCATCACAGGGCTTGCAATTAGCAGAAAATGAGTAACAGAATTCACAGTTGGTCCGAACATGGTCCCCAGCATCCTTAAGATGACACAGAGGGTTCTGGAAACTGGTGTATGTTAAGTCAGAAAGGCGGTAAGTTTACAATGGATAACAAGTAGCAAGGAGAAGCTGCAGAAATATTCGCACAATAGGGCAATTCAGCACAAAAAGCAAACAAAAAAAAAGGAATCACACATAAAACAATGGCACAGTTAAGACAAAAGATAAGTAAAGCAATGCAAAGAGGACTTCGTGTCACGTAGTCGAACATATAGCGCCTATATATTTCAGTTTATGACTGGTGGTTATAAACGTTTCTTAAACAAGATTCTGCCTCATTAGAGAGTAGCAACACTATTTATAAGCCGGTCAGGAGGGTATACTATGTATTTTGATATACCTGACCTGTGGTAATGCCCTGTTGATTTATTACAATTTGCTCTCTGAATGAGACAGGAGTGTGCACTTTGCAAAGTCCTCAGAAACCTGACCCTCGGCGTGGGGTTACTGTGTCCTGTGTCCATGCACTTTGATTTAGGAGACTTCCTTTTAGTAATATACTGCAGAATTGCTCACCCATCTTGTTTGTTTTTAAAGTAACTAAACACAGCATTAAATGATAATCATATTGTGTTTCAAAGAATACCATCCTGTGGTCAGATGTCAAAACAGCACATTCTGCAGGGGTCCCTTGAGGCTCCAGAGACAGGGAAGGCAGTATTGGTGGAGAATTGCCCAGTATATTTGAAAGGCATTTACACTTAAAAATCTCCTCTTTCGTTCGAGGCAGGTTGGTAAGTGAAACCTTCACCCGGGGAGCACTGAGCAGGGTTCCTCCTTCCTGACTTGCAGTCCGATTTACAGCACACCGTGAAAACAAATTTAAGGGAAGACCCTCGCAAGCACTATACTCAGGGCCACTGGAATTATGCAATGTATTATGAATATACTCGACAGAAAACATATCAGTGCATTGCTGAGTGAGGAAGGCATCATTACGAGTTGGTGGTTAGTTTGAGAGGTAATAACCTCACAGCCCCGTTCCAGTTGAATCAACCAAGAATTGTGGTTGCTTGGTGGATAACCAGTTCCTTTTTGCAAAATTGTCCAGGTTCCCACTACCTGCTTTGAACCGCTCAAAATAGTGAGAAAAAAGCTCCCCCTTCTGCGAGAAGCTTCTTGGAACATAACGATTCATGCCCTAATGACTTCGAGGCTGGACTACGGGAACTCCCTACATCTCAGCGGGGGCCGGCACAGGTAAACGCGGTGAGGCGGGGCGTGAAGTCGACAGCCGACGGAATAGGTATAATTAAATAAATAAATAACACCTATTCCGTCGTCTGTCAGCTTTCCCCCCTGCCCTGCCCTGCCCCACCGCGCTTACCTGTGCCGGCCGCCGCTGCTAAATCTAGGCATCTGTGACTACTTAATTTTCCAGCTAAAAGTAGTACAAAATTCTGCACTGAGACTACTACTGAACCCTCTTCCTCACACCATTACTAAAAGGCTCAAAGAACTCAATTGACTTACTGTTAGAAAAAGAGCCATCTTTAAATCTACATGCCTGGTCCACAAGGCCATTCATAAAAAGGGGCCTCTTGAACATGCAATCAAAATTTTGTGTTTATATTCCTTGACACACCCTCTTTTCAGCCTCAAATTCTGCACTCCACTCTTGTAGTCGAAAAAGGAAATCCGATTTTAAATAAGTGATAATAAGCCAATACAAGGTTCTGAGGACCGGCTTAGTATGGGCTCACTGAGACCAGCCCCAGATCATTAGGCTGCAGCCTTGTACAGGAGCTGCAGGAATTATGGTTGTTTTATGGTGTCTGCAAGGTATTTAGTAGTCCAACCATGATTTGATCGGGGAAGTTATCCATGTTATGTGCCAATGATGATTGTAAAAGAATGGGGTACTGTTGAGGAGGGTGAAATCCTACTCAATTAGAAACCACAATCCATGTCAGGGTGAGGCACAAGCAAACCCTGAATTGACTTGTACTCAACCCTCTGCTAGTTTGGCACAGAGCAGTCAGGCTTAACTAAGAGGCAATGTGTAAAGTATGTATGCAGCACCTCAAACAGTATTAACCCCTTCGGTGCGCGGCCGATTTTCGCCCTGTGCGGGGCGTTTCATTGAGTGAACGGGTTCATGACGAGCTCAGCTCGTCATGCGCACACGAGCACTGCGCAGCATGACGAGCTGAGCTCGTCATGAGCACCGAAGGGGTTAAAGGGAAAACACAACACAAGAAAAATCCCACACCAGTTTAGAAAAATTTAGTACATTTTAATAAATGTAACAAGACCAAAACAACAAAATCACTAGAACTGCAGATATGCAGTTTTCAAGATTTCAGTGAGTATAGCGCGAAAAACCACAAAGTGCCAACTGTGGATATTGATATCCGGTCGTGCTAGACTGGGACAAAGTCACAAGTACAGGCCGACCATGATGGAGGGTGGGCAAGCTACAGGGACCCAGCTAGGCCCCTTGAACAAGAGTACCTTTAATTCTGGTTGCGAAGGGTTGCGGAGTCCCACATCGAGGATGCTTTGCGCAGCTGAGGTGATGCGTTGGTTCTGAGAAGTGGTGGGGCTGCAGTGCGAGAACCTTTGTCGTCGTTGTTAAGGATCCCGTTAGCAAGGGCTGAGGGACTGCATCGGGGATGTGTCGCGCAGCGGCGGTTCCAATGAGGCTGCGATGCAAAATGTGAAAGCACAATTTAACTGAAAAGAAATGAACAATCGACAGCCATGGAAATAATAAAGAGCAAAGTTTATTGCCCAAGCTGCAGCGGAAACACACACACGCAGGGACCGACTGCCAAGTGTTTCATTTTCCAGGGTTACATCAAGTCTTATATAGGTGACATCACTCATAGAAATGCATGTAATGAGTTAAATCATCTACTTTCTTGCATCTGCAAGGACACTCTTATCAAGAACCTAAAAGTATCAGTTTCAAATTTGGATGTTTTGGCAATACGTCTGTGGCCAGTAACTAATTATTTTCGTAGTTTCAAGACCCACGGCCCCCAAATCATGCATAGCTAAGATTAGGCAGCTTTTACATGCCTGTCCTTGCATTCTTTCAGTTCATAAAAGGTAGTGGAAACTTCTTTCAGTTGAGTGGGCATACCCTACGTCTTGCACCTCCACTCTGATAATTGGGAGCAAAAGTGGAAACTCACAGGTTTCTGCTTAAAAGAATAGATTGGGAAAACAACCCCCAAGCAGAAAATGTCTGAAGGGTCAGTCACAAAGAGTTCCAACAAATGATTCACCCATAGTTTCAACACTCTTATCTTAGTCTCCAAGGTCCTAGTTAAAGCAAAATCACTATTTCTATGTGCTTCTGAAATTGTTAACATGTGTTGTAGTTTATTCGTACTTTGTGAATGAATGAATTTTTTATTTGCATAATTACTTAAAATCATTGCAAAATTGCAGTACATTATCCAAAATTACACTAAAATACGTATCTCACGACATTGTAAAACATTTATCTAAACGTGTATAAAAAATTAGGACTGTCATTTAGTCAATAACACCAGACCGTATCTAAAATGTGACCTTGTTCTTGAATTCATTGATTTTAAAATTAAATATTAACAAGGTCCGTGTTCCCTGTGTTTTCATGGGAAATTAATTCTTAGTTCGTTGTGGGGCTTATGGGTGGCGTGCAATTCTTTCCTGGGAGGGGCTGTTCACCGTTCTGCTCCTTCTATTACTACCAGGGGCTCAACAGTTGCCACCACACGTTTTTCCTCTGTGTTGTTTTCGATTAGGGCCCTTCGTGTCATGTTCATATATTTGCCAAATTTGGCCAGGTCTGAAGACTCTATACTTGACTGAAGCAATGCCAATGCATCGGCGCATCTTCTAGTCCCATGCCTTAGGAACATTGGTTTTAACAGTATACGTCGATGCTGTAGTAATGCAGGGCAGCAGCATAGTAGATGTACCAATGATTCTGCCCTATAATTACACAGCCTGCAACTGACTATATTGTTCAACGATTTCCATGCCGGGTTCAGTTCTTTTATTGGTAGGGGGACTAGGCGCGCCCATTGAATTTCCTTCAAACACTTCCTTCCCAGAGGATTGTTCATGTATGGCTGGATTTTATGCGACTCGTATGCTTTAATTAGGCCGGCCAGACCTCTGTTTACCTTCAGTCTTGCTATGTCTTCGTTCCTTGATATCTGTGCAGTGTGCTTATTTAGCACCCTCTTTATTGCAAGGTAGTTTAGTTCTTCTTGGGACCAGGATGCTGTAGATAATTCCAACTCTGCCACTGTCTCCCGTTGGCAAGGGCTTGAGATTTGAGGGACTGCATCGGGGATGTGTCGCGCAGCGGTGGTTCCAATGAGGCTGCGATGCAAAGTGTGAAAGCCCAATTTATCTGAAAAGAAAGGAACAATCGACAGCCATGGAAATAATAAAGAGCAAAGTTTATTGCCCAAGCTGCAGCGGAAACACACACACGCAGGGAATGACTGCCAAGTGTTTCATTTTCCAGGGTTACATCAAGTCTTATATAGGTGACATCACTCATAGAAATGCATGTAATGAGTTAAATCATCTACTTTCTTGCATCTGCAAGGACACTCTTATCAAGAACCTAAAAGCATCAGTTTCAAATTTGGATGTTTTGGCAATAAGTCTGTGGCCAGTAACTAACTATTTTCGTAGTTTCAAGACCCACGGCCCCCAAATCATGCATAGCTAAGATTAGGCAGCTTTTACATGCCTGTCCTTGCATTCTTTCAGTTCATAAAAGTAGTGGAAACTTCTTTCAGTTGAGTGGGCATACACTATGTCTTGCACCTCCACTCTGATAATTGGGAGCAAAAGTGGAAACTCACAGGTTTCTGATTAAACGAATAGATTGGGAAAACAACCCCCAAGCAGAAAATGAATGAAGGGTCAGTCACAAAGAGTTCCAACAAACGATTCACCCATAGTTTCAACACTCTTATCTTAGTCTCCAAGGTCCTAGTTAAAGCAAAATCACTATTTCTATGAAAAGATGCATATCTGAGCTGAGTCCATACCTGGTTCATGTACAAGGCTCTACCAGCATTTCTCAAAACACGGGCAGATTGCAAAGACACTATTCAAGCAGACATAAAAAGGTGGACTAACTACAAAATGGTTAAACAATGGTACATATATATTTTATGCTTTGACATAAGTCCTTGTGTCCGGAAAGCTCATGCAGCAGAGGGAATGCGTCGTTTCTGCTCGGAGTTGTGCCGCGCAGCAAAGAAAATGTGTCAGTTCTGCTGTATCCACAGATGGGTTGGCAGAGAGCATCTTCAGGTCAACTTCTAATGGTCCAGGACTGGAATGGCACCACTTGGCAGGGTAGGACTCACAGATGGCAGAGTCCAGGTGCAGGGTTTAAGGTTGTTGGAGCCTTTTGTCCCTAAGGATCTATCAGGAGGCAGGAGGCCAGCCAACTAGCCCTTAGGGGTCACTCTGGGGTCCTTGGTTCAACAGATACAGGTCCAGTCCTTCTCACCCAGGTAAGAGGACAGCTGGTAGCATGTCAGCACAGTAGGGCAGCAGTCCTTTAGAGCAGCAGTCCAGTAGAGTGGCAGCCCTTCCAGCAGCACAGCAATCATTCTTCCTGGCAGTGACCACAGTTCCAGAAGTGTACTGAAAAGTTGAGGTCTGAGGTCCAACATTTATACCTGGTGCCCACTTTGAAGTGGCGGAAGCTTCTAGAGGTTCATGCCCCGCTGAGGTGTCAGGCATCCCCTTCCTTCCTGTCCTTGCCCCAGTTTGTCTAGGGTCACAAAAGACCAGTGATAACCCCTTTGTGAGAGTGCTCAGGCAGAGACTTTGTGATGCGCAAGTGTGATAAGTGACAGCTTCTCCCCCTCTTTAACTCAGAGTGGCCCATCCTGGCAACACCTAGCTTCTCTTTATCTCACTGTCTGGGAGCAATACACAAAGACCAACTGCCAGCTACACCTTGTCATGTGACCCAGGAACAGGCTGCAGACACCAAATGGTTAGGACAATAAAATGCCAACTTTCTAAATGCAGCATTTTCAGAATTGTGATTTAAAATGTGACTTTACCATTAAAGAGGGCTTTAATTACAGTTCTTGAGATACCAGACTTGACTTGTCTACTTGTTCCAAATTGAAAGTTACAGCTTATTAAATGTAATAAGCAACCCCAATGTTATTCTTTGGGGCAGATAGGCCTTGCAGTAGTGAGAAAATAATTTAAGAGTTTTTAACTACCCGGACCTGTAAAACCTAAAAGTGCATGTTTTACTTTTTAAATACACTGCCCCCTTCCCTTGGGCTGTTCAGGCCTGCCCCGGGGTGACTTATATGTATTAAAAAGGAAGATTTAGGCCTGGTAAATGGTTTATTTTGACAGGTCAAATGGCAGTTTAAGAAGTGCACTTTCAGGAAGCAATGGCAAGCCTGAGGTATGTTTGAAGGGCTACTTAAATGGGTTGCACAATCAGTGCTGCAGGACCACTAGCACCAGCACTTTAGCACTGGTTAGCAGCGGTAAAGTGTGCAGAGTCCTAAAGCCAGCAAAAACTATGTCGGCAAAACTGGAGAGTTAAAAGCAAAAATGTTTGGGGTGAATCATGTCACAGATGCCAGGTCTAGCAATGGTCAATTAAAGGAAGCACCTTTTTGGGATCTTTATTTGCAGGAAACCGATCTTTGGCTCTTTGGAGACCATAGCATGCCCCAACTCGTTTCCTCATCCTAGAGTCCATGGGGAAACCACCACAGATACTGCGTGGCAAGCCCTCAACCTGACAGAGACACACTGAAGCCAAGGTAGGCGAACAGGTCTAGTATGGAGGAGTGCTCCTGCCAGAGTCCTTTTGTGCACCTTTACTCCACGTGGGAAAACCCCTGTGTCTAACCCCTAAAGTCATGGGCAGAAACAGAGGATATAGGTCTATGCACCCATGTTTACAATGCCTCACCAGTAGGCATTACAACCCAGGACCTTCTGAGTCGCATGAGGTAGACTCAAGTGAGTTCATGCTGACCCAGGTCTATGGGGAATACTACAGCCCATCAAAGTAGGCTCTTAAGTGGGCTGCTCAACTCAACTAACATAGCACCTGACTCAAAGATAACCTTCTTTAATAACGTAACATAACATCAATAGATATGAAGAGAAAATATTGGTAGGCCTCCAGTGGTTAACCAGGTCAGGTGGTGTTGGTGACATCACTCTGACAATCCAATAACACAGTGTACAGTCAAATCAAATCAAATAAACTTTATTCGGTTTCATGTCGGAGAACCATAAAAGTTACAAAAATTGCATGTACATAAAAACAGTAATACGTTAAAACATGGTTTAAAAAGTAAAACCCCATGCACAATTTATAAATAGAACCCAGCCCCCAGCCTCCCAAATTAATCAGTAACCATAAAGTGCAATATGCCAGGAGAACATAACTTCCTATTATATTTACTTTATGGCGCAAAATAAACCTTCAGAACTAATAGATCCTGCATAGATCATCCAATATCTAAACATCCATACAGGCCCTAGATTTCACAGTAGATTTTAAAAACCCCACTATAAAAATAATACAATCCTCTTTCAACAGTTGAAGGTACATAAGGGCAGGACGGGCCTGAATAAAATTCATTCTTTTTAAAATGGGAACCAGGAAATGCCTTCGAGGGGTTTCATAAAACTTACATAAAAACATAAAATGCAGCAGATCCTGTGGAGACTGTCCGTCGCAGCCACACGGAGCTAGCACTTGACCTCTACTGCATCCGATAGGCCTAGCTAACAGGAGGTGAAAATTGTTCATCCGAAACCTAGTTAATAAGAACCTCTCATGTGTTGATAAAAACCCCATAAGATAAGGTTCCGTTGTCGGAGTTGTTTTGAGCATTAAAAACATACGTACACTTGGTTTCAACATCTCCTGCTCCTCCCTGGCCATTTTCCTTGAGGTTAAGAAGGCTACCCTGATTAGTTCCACATCTTTCTTAACAATGGATTCGGGCTTACAGAATAAATCAGCGCGCCCTACCCCTTCAAGGCTACTTTTAATGTAATTAAGCCAAGGAATTCGGGATGCATTATCGAGGGACATACACTCTCTTAAGATTAAATGATTAAGAGTTAACTCCTTATTCAGCCAGCACTTCAACCAAAACACAAGAGGGCGCAAAGCCAGGACATCACTTAGGTAGGCGACCCCCAATTCCTCATGGGCCGCTAGGTTAGATAATCCGCGCGGAACACACAGCAGGCGCTTCAAAAAATCGTTCTCAGCCACCTGGAGGGAATCCGCAGCAATATGACCCCAAATTTCACTTCCATAGGTAGCTATGGCCATGCTTTTGGTTTGATAAACTTTCAACATGGCTCCAATTGGTTTCTTCCCTATTTTTGAGGCGAAATTAAAAATTGACGCATTCACCCGGGCCAGATCCCCCCTTTTCCTCAAAATTAATGGACCCCATTTTAAATGATCATCAAAGAGAACCCTAAATAGGAAAAAACATTAGTGCGGGGATCTTAGCAGGGCCAACACTAAATTGGAAACTTTTTTGGGTCGTTGTCCTACTTGCATTATATAAGATTTAGAATTATTTATTGCCAAGTCCCGATCCGTCATAAATTTAGAAAATGCCTTTAATAGAGATTGCAATCCTAGTGTAGTTCTAGATATAAGGACGGCATCGTCCGCATAAAGCAAGACGGGGATGCCACGCCGCCCTACGCACGGGTAGTCTACCCCGGTGGCTCTTAAAGCAATATCCAAATCATTAATGTAGAGGTTAAACAGGAATGGGGCCAGGATGCAACCTTGCCGTACTCCCCTCTTTATCTCCAGGTCCCTAGTGACCCGAAGATCCTGAGAAAACCTGATGTTAGCCTTGGTTGACTTGTGCAAATCCTCTAAAAAGTTAACAATACTAATATCCACCCCCATTGCCCTCATGGACTGCCACAATTTAACCCTGTTGACACAGTCAAATGCAGAGGACAAGTGCATGAAGGCAAGGTAGACAGTGCCGGGGCAGGCAACCGTATATTTGCTCAGTAACATAGATAAGTTGAGTCACTGAGCAACGGTTGAACGTCCCGACCGAAAACCAAACTGGACATCCGACAGGATCTTATGCTCCTCCGCCCAAGTAGATAGTCTCTGCAAGAGAATACGTCCTACAACCTTGACCACTGAGGCAAGGAGGGAGATTGGCCTGTAACAGTGGGTGCTATTCCTGTCACCCTTCTTAAAAACTTTGGACTATGGTGGAAGAGGCCCAAGACTGAGGACAACCATTCTTTGCAGCTGCGTTAAACACAGCCTCCAGTACCGGAGCCCAGAACGAAGGGTCGGATTTAAACAGGTCCGGAGGGATACCATCTGGGCCCGGTGCTTTATTGGTGGATAGCCCTGCAATGCCTGCCACAACCTCGCCCTGTTCAAAAATCATTACAGGGGCATTAATATCCCGCCCTTCTTGGCAAATGTGCTCCGTAGGGCTGTCAAACATAGATTCAAAATGAAGAACCCATTCCTCCTCAGTGATATACGAATCTAAAGCCCCTCCCCCTTCCTGCTCCAAAACGGGGCGATTCACGACACTTCAAAACCTAGAGCTGTTCCTGAGAGTACTAGAGTCAATCAGCTCCCTCCAAGCCTCCTCCTTCAGGGCACCCTTCCGGCTAACCAGGGCTGATTTATATTCTTTACGGCATACACGTACCTCGATTTGATTTCTTAGTTTGGCTGACAGAGCTTCCCTCAGCTTTGTCGCCACCCGAGAGCAATGAGAGTCAAACCATCTGGGGCCGGTAGCAGCCGTTCTACCAGCCGGGACACTTAAGATTGCACCGACTTTACGCGCTATGGATTCATACGCGCCAATAACTTCCCCGGGAGAAGAGCCTGCAGAAGTGCAAAGTACTAACTCAGGAGCACAGGAAACATTTACTTCACTATAAAACTTGTCTGGGGAGATCTGGGACCATTTAAGTCGTTGTTTACCACCAGTTGGTCTAAGTGAACCCCTGCTTGTTACCCTGCAGTGTACAGTCTCTGTGGTAACTAGTCAATGACAGACTGGGAGGCTCGACAGTAGCCAAGGTAGGGGAGAATATTTAGAATCTTAACAACTGGCCAGTAGGGTTTTTTGAGGGAACGTACAGTGATGATGAAACTCACTGTTGGCCTTTTTCTCCTAGCCAAACTACGCTGCTGGAGGGTGTGTAGGAAGGGACAGGCTTTTCCGGCCTAACATGAGGTACATATGAACCCCTCCAACTGGGAGATCACTGACCAGTTTGCCTCCTCACTCAGTATGCATGACTAGGACCATCCAGCTCAAGGATCATCCAGCTTGCCAACTGATACTTCTCAGACACATTGTAAGCTTATTCAACCCTTTTCAGCAATTAGATGCCGGGCCCAGTTGGCTAAGAACCCCCAGGCTGTGAGAACTCTTGCATTGGCTACTGACCTTGGGATCCAGGTAGGACTTCACAAACCAGTCTGAGATCATCCTGGGTGTTACTATGGACTATGTCTGATGCAATTTTGGCTTGGAAATCTCTTCGGTTTCTACAAGTTGCACTGTTGAGGTTAAATACTATTTTCCAGCGATTTTTCCACTGCAGTAAGTTACTAGTGGCGCCATCTGGTGTCAGAAAACCCATCCTGCAGCAACCAATGCCTCATCACCAGTTAGGGGTTTTGGTTATTACTTAAGTGTATTGGACAACCAAGATGGAAGCCTATAACAGTCACCTTTTGTCATAACCCAGCCAGGATATTACTTTCAAAATGTTGTCGTGTAGTTCCTAGGAATCCCCAGGACCTGCACGTTTTGGATGACCTAAACTGAGGGCTTGGTGTCCCAACCGCTTCCGGACACCCCCACAGGATATGTCAGCCATTAGACCATCTAGCTCTACAGTGCCACTACCACCCTCCTGTATCTTACATTGGTGTAGGTAGTTTCTGGCAACCACTGAACATGACAACCCTGATTCCTCAGGGATCGTGGAAAACAATACAGTACGTTTCGCTCAGACACTCGTGCTTGCTTACTCTCAGAAAATACACAGAATGGCGATTAGGACGTTTCAATAAGTATTTATTGATCCAGCGTCAGCCTTGTGTAAAACATATGTGCTGCGACAATCAGGAGACAGAAGCATACAAAAGAGATTGCAAGTACCAATTTAGTAAATAGTAGATACATTTCTACCATAGTGCTAATAAGATGAACATAAGCAGTTCAGATAAAAACAGTAGCACTTGCATATTCCTAAAATGCGCACCCTATGTAATTTGCCTAAATGTACCTAGCCTAGATCTGTATGTGTAGCATGTAGATGTGTATATGTATGTATGGGCAGCCAAGAACCCCCTAGGGAAGAACCAGCTCCCTCACCTGATGGTTTGGAATGAAGGACCCGTCTCTGATTCGAGGATGACACCCGCAAGGGATGTCAGACCGCTGCGTGTCGAAGATTCAGCATGCAGGACCCCGTATCAGCTCTGAAGGAATTTTCCTCTAATTTGTAGGGGGGAATAAGGGTCTTTTATACCAGAGTGGTCACTCCAGGGTTTCTTCTAGAATCAATATGTTTTTAAAACAACCATAAATGTTTTGGAAACAATCATGAATGTTTTTCCAAACAAATGCGATCATGCACAGCTGACTGTTGGCCAAGGATGAAAAAAGTAGTGACCCTTATACAGAATAATTATAGCGTGCCTGAGGACATGTTTATGTACATCAGGTACAGGGATTATGATAGAGTACCGAGAGCCTGGTGCCGAAGAGACAGGAGCAAGCTACTAGGAAAAAGGTCACCTGTTTAGAATTGTTATTGTCGTGTGGATGGGACAAATGTATGTAATAGGGGTATACATGACAGGACTAGCCTACAAGACATGACAATGTATTGCTTAGTGTCCAAGTCACCCAAAATTCTTAGAATGAAGTTCCTTCTTCATTTATTTTTTTATCTTTCTTATCACCTATCTCTACTGTCTATGCTTTTGTGAAAGAATAGATAATGAGTGATAATTCCCTTTACCTAATTTGCCCGTTAAGATTTGTTTAACTAACCTAATTTTACATTTCTTCCATTTCAAGTTTTTCTTTCAACTGCATTTAACCAGAATACTTTTCTGCAATTACCCCATAAATTATATTACAACAATATTCATTGGGCCTGCTACCCTCCTGGACACCTAGCCTGCCACTTGCTTGTGGCCTCCAGTTCCTGCTTGTTCCAGCCTGATCCACTAACACTGCGGCTGCCCAGGTTTTCCTGACTGGGTTTTCCTGCTCACCGTTCTTTCTGCCAAAATTAGCCCGCCCATCCCAAGACCTACTTAATGCAGGCTGCAGTATGACTGCACAGGTGGCAGGCAAAGGCAAGCCCTTCTGGGCCCGTCTGCGCCTGCACCGCACCCAGCGCCACGACACCTGGCCCTCCCACCCCCTGCAGATATACCATCGCCGAGCTCTACACCCTTGACCAGAGATGTCTCAACAAACACTGCCACCGCTCCGAGCTACACTCCACAGTAGGACCTTCCACTACCACTTCACCTGCTACAACACACACACCAGCCCAATGACCAGCCCCACCCCGAACACACCACAGGCATCACCTGAACAAAAACACCAACTTGCATGTGCACTTCTCAACACATGCTCACTATACAAACACACCACCAAGATTTGGAACCTTATCTCCACCCTCATAGCCACGTCATCTTCCTCACTGAGACCTGACTCATTCCCACTTCCACACCAGACATTGCCACCGCAACACGCGAAGGATACAAGATCACCCACCGCAACTGCATCAATAAGCCTGGCGGAGGGATCGCCATCATACACAAGGAATCCAACCACTGCACCACCACAAATGACGACCTCACCCAAACCATGGAACACCTCAACTTCTAATTTCAAATAGATAGCAAAACCACCATTAGTGGCACCCTCTCCTACTGTCCTCCAGGACCACGTCCAGCCTTCTGCAACTTCATCGCCGACTTCATTGCCCCCCTTGTCATAGACTCCAACAACGACATATTCCTCGGTGACCTCAACTTCCATCTCGACGACCACGATGACATCAACTCTACCAACCTCCTCAACAGCGTGAACAATATCACACTCACCCAACTCATACACGACCCCACGCACACCCAAAACCACACACTAGATCCCATCTTCATCTCTAGCAACTGCATCAGGTACAGCCACACCACGGAACTCATGTGGACCGACCACTCCATAGTCCACGTGAACATCGCCAGCCCCCGGACCTCCGCCCCCATCCTGCCCAACACACCCCACCACAGCTCGAGCAAAGTCCTAAAGGACACATGGATCAATGACCTCAACACCATCCACCATATCTCCTCCAACAACCTACACCAGAACGTCAGAAACTTCAACATTTGTATCACTAACTACGCTGACAGCGTCACTCCCATTGGCAACAAAACCCACAGAAGGTCCAACAAGCAGGCTGACTGGTACATTGAAGACTTCAGAACCACAAAACAACACTGTAAACAACTGAAAAGAGGTGGCACTAGCATGGAGACGACCGACAAGACCACCTTCAAAACAGCCCTCAACCTCTACCACAGACAGTTGAGAGAATGGAAGAAAAAGGCCTTAGCCTCATGCATCAAATCAAACTTCAATAACAGCAAAGAACTCTTCAACATCTTCAAAGAATTCTCCAACCCCTCAGCTGCAACAAAACATTTCCCCCTCACGGGAACTCTGCGACAACCTTGCTAAATTCTTCCGCGACAAGATCGCCAACATCTACAGAAACTTCAAAACCTAGCCCAAGACCACTGACTTCTTCAAGTAAAACAATGACCCCACTACCACCACAGATATCTGACTAACAGAATGGAGCCAGCTCGCCCCACAGGACACCACCTCCATTGTGCACTCAGTCCACTCAGGGGCCCCAACCGACCCATGCCCTCACCACATCTTCAACCTAGGCGAAGCCAGAATCAGCCACCTACTCACCACCTTGTTCAACACCTCAATTGCCATGGCCACCTTCCCCGAGGACTGGAAACTCGCAGAAGTCAACGCCCTACCAAAGAAACCATCAGCAGACCCCAGTGAACTCAACATCTACCGACCAATCTCCCTGCTCCCATTCCCGGCCAAAGTACTAGAAAAAGCTCTCTTCACATCTGGAACGGAACCTCCTACTTGACTCCTCAGACTCCGCATTCCGAAGCAAACACAGCACGAGACAGCCCTCATCACAGCTACCGATGACATCCAAGCCCTACCCGACCAAGGAAAGACTCCGACCTAGACCTCTTGGCAGCCCTCAATACACCACACACTCATCACAAGGCTGCACAATATAGGCATCCAAGGAGCCGCTCTCAGATAGATCGCCTCTTTCCTCACTGGAAGAACACAAAAAGTCTGCCTTCCCCACTTCACTTCCAAACCCAAGGAAATCATCTGTGGAGTACCCCAAGGGTCCTCGCTCAGCCCCACCCTCTTAGACACTTATGTGACACCTCTGGCCAGCATCGCCAAAACCCACGGACTCAGCATCATATAGTACACAGATGACACACAACTCATCCTCTCCCTCTCTGAAGTCCACACCAAGACCAACTTCTGCCGCTGCATGACTGACGTCACCAACTGAAAGACGGACAACTGCCTGAAGCTCAACACGGACAAGACAGAGGTACTGATTTTCTGAAACAAAAGAGTGAGAACCTGGCCTGGTATATGATGTCCCCTATTATAAGTGGGCACCTTGCACCAGCCCAGACAACCCTTATGGTGATTTAAAAGGTCTCAGAAAACCTTAGAAAGCTATCCAAGTGGTAGCTGTGGAGAGCAGCATTCAGGCTTAGTCTTGAAGGAGTGTAAAGCAGCTTGTTTTACCAGAATGCAATCTTATAGTATAGATTAAATGAAAAGGAACCACACAAAGTATTTATAAAATTATGTATTTATTATATAACACTTACAGTATCTCCTACATGGATACAGACACAAAGCACACAATACCTTAGCAAAGAAATCACTGAAAATAGCACTAATACACATTGGGCCCGAGGGTTTAAGTTTATTCAAACAATTGCGAGGTTACTTAAAACCATTGTGTTGGACTTGGCCCTTTTTGCAGGGTCATCAAAGGACTTTTTGCCTTCCTCCTGTATTTTTTCTGACCTGAGCTGTTGTTGGTGTTTTATGACTCTGGGCACTTTACCACTGCTGATCTGTGCTAAAGTGCATATGCTCTCCCTGTAAATTATTGTTATGGATTGGTGTTTCCATGATTGGCTGATTTGATTTACTAGTCAGTACCTAGTACAGTGCACTTTGTGTGCCAGTGGCCTGTAAATCAAATGCTGCTAGTGGGCTTGCAGCACTGATTGTGCCACCCACATAAGCTGCCTGTAAATGTAACTCTCGCCTGCCATTGCAGAGTCTGTGTGCAGTCTGTCGACCTGGCAAGTGCACCCACTTGCCAGGCTCTAACCTTCCCTTTTCTTACATGTCAGTCACCCCTAAGATAGGCCCAAGGTACCCCTGTGGGCAGGGTGCAGTGTATGTGAAAGGTAGGACATGCCCTGGTGTGTGTGGCATGTCCTGATAGTGAATTACTGCCAATTTCGTTTTTCACTATTGCAAGGCTACCTGTTCCCATAGGACGGAATGGGGAGTTTGTTTATAACATCTTATAAACATAACTACCCCTGGGAACAAGGTAGGTAAACAAAGTTTGATATGCCTGAACTCAGAATGTTACAATGCATCTTTTAGTGAGGGTGATTTTTACATTCTGTGTTTGAAAATACCACTTTTAGAAAGTAGGTATTTTCTTGCTTAGCCATCCAGTATGCCTCTGCTAGGTTTTTGTATTGCATGTCTGGCTTTGGAGTGTCAGGGGCTGGGGAGGAGCAGTGGCTCCAGAGAGCCTGATGAGTCAGTGCTGGGCTGAATAGGCCTGGTCTGAATTTGGAGTGGTGGGAGGAGTAGCACCTGCACCTGAATAGGGCTGTGTCTGCCTTCCAAAATGTTGGCTCCGCCCCCCTGTGGTGTGTCTGGAGCCAGGGCTCACACTGACAATGGAGGTTGTTGTGCACTTGCAAAGTGCCCCACAAAACTGGTATTGGCTGGGTACAGACACTTTCTGCCTTCAGAGAACAAAGGCTTTTTGGGTATAAAAAGAGGGGCCCAGACCCCAGACTTTTGGATCACTTCTGGGAAATCAAGAGGAACCTTTGCCAAGGAGAAGAGCCGGAGAAGCTGAGGAGGAATACTTCCCCTGTGCTCAGTAGCGGCTCCTCGAGGGAGTGCTGCGGGGCGGTGGGGTGGGGCGGGGCGGGGGAGGGGCAGGGTGGGGGATAGTAAACTTTGGAATTGGGCCAAACAAAGTTGAGTAAAGAAATAAATAAACAAAACGAATTACATTGCGCGCGCTGCAACGCCAAATCGGCGATGCAGCGCGCAATGTAATTCGTTTTATTTATTTATTTCTTTACTCAACTTTGTTCGGCCGTATTCCGGAGTTTACTACCCCCCACCCTGCCCCTCCCCCGCCCCGCCGCCCCGCAGCACTCCTTCGAGGAGCCGCTACTGCCTGTGCTGTTTGCTGTCTGGGCTTGGCCTGCAGTGGCTACTTGCTGCCAGGGAAAGGAGAAAAGGACTTTGCTGTTTGCTGTGTCCCCTGCTTGAGGAAGATCTCCAAGGGCTTTAAACTGAGCTTGCCTCCTGTTCTGAAGTCTCAGGGACACAAAGACTTCACCACCAGCTCCCCTAAACTTCCTTGCTGGGAGTTCTTACCTGCAAAGAGGTGCCTGCTGTTGTTTTGGACCTCTAGAGACTGTTTTCCGCTGGGAGCTGGAAGAATCGACGCATGACCCCGGATCTTCGCATCGCATCGAGGCGCCAAGTTTGTCGCATCGTTGGGGGACGCAGTAGGAAACCGACGCATCACCTCCCCACACAGTAAGAAACCGACGCATCACCTCCTCTCCGGTAAGGAACCGACGCATCACCTCCCCTGCGCAGCAGTAAGGAACTGACGCATCACCTCCCCGGAGCAAGGAACCAACGCATCACCTTCCCTGAGTGTAAGGAACCGATGCATCACCTTCCCTGCGGCCCGTTTTGTTTGTTTGCGTGACGCATCCCGGTACTTTGTGTGAAAAGTGTTGCATCTGCAATTTGCTTTGAACTGAACTATTTCTACCATCTGAAAGTCATATTTTTATTACTGTATTGTGGATTTTTGTCATTTGGTTTAGATAAAGATTACTTATTTTTCTAAACTGGTGTGGTGTCCACTTGTAGTGTTTTCACTGTATTACTGTATGTGTTCACAAATGCTTTACACACTACCTCTGAGATAAGCCTGTCTGCTTGTGCCAAGCTACCAAGGGGGTGAGCAGGGGTTATTTTAGAAGTGTATCCCCTTACCCTGACTAGAAGCAAGGGTCCCTATTTGGACAAAGGTACCTACCTCTGCCAACTACAGACCCCCATTTCTAACACATTGCAATAAAATATACAAGATAAAACATATTAATTAATAATTCAATAATACAATCTTACACAGTGGGCCCCAGGGGGGGACCAAACCATATACTAAGAAAGTGGTATAAGAACCACGACTCGAGTCAGGACAATGTTGAGAGGACGTAGAATTGCTTTGGACCCACAGAACCACCCAAGGTAACTAGATAGGGACCCCACGGAGAGCAGGTGCAGTGTGTGAACACGACCGTGTGCTCAGTACTAGTCTATATGCAAGTCGTGGTTGGATTTTTAAAGATTAGGGGCCCTTCCCAGTGGCCCTGAAGAAACCCAGTGGAAGACAGACGTTTGGAGAGCCACCCTACCCGTGGATACTGTGGTACCCAAGTTACCTATCCCAGGGAAGCCGGGTGCATATGTGTGAAGTGGCATCGGAAACCGCCTCCGAACCCAATGGAGGACTCCAGGAAAGTGCCACTGCTGGAAGAGGAGAAAGTGTCCGGAGGAATCTAAATATGGATTCTTGAAGAGGAGTACCTGAAAGCAGAGGGGACAGAGTCTATGTCACTCAGGGGTGACCAGGAGACTTGGAAGGCGGATGCCCTCCGATGTCGGGTGCTTCAGGAAAGATGATGGTGACCTTGAATCCGCAGCTACGAGGACCAGGCGATGCTGAGGATGACCAGGACCCGGATACGAGCTGTCCCACAAACGATGTCGAGTGCTGAGGGGTTGGTGTCCGGCGGGAGCACAAACAAGCCTTGGCAAATGCAACCAATGCAGGAAGTCAATAAAGTGCACGGTTGGGACCAGCAAGGTCCAAGAGACTCACCACAAGCAGGGGAGTCAGGGTAGGCCCTGAGCAATAAGGGGAGCCAAAGGAAAACAAAGTTGACCCTCCAATGGACCCACAGGCTAAAGGCACAGGAGTCACGAGAGGACCTCAAGCAGCTGATCCAGCGCTAACAATAAAAATAATTTCTCCTATTATGCTTTGGTCATCCAGGTGCAATTATTTCTCTAACACACACACTATATCCATATGACGGTGGGGCCCATAACACCGCATATACATTCACTTACTCATTTGTTCCCTGGATTTCCTCCGTCATGAAACCTAGGAGAAAAACGATTCGCTGGAAGGAGACGGGATACCTCTTTATAATGACATAATATTTCTTATCTGCTTTTAAGGTATTCCGCTCATTGGTCGATGGACCAACTAGTAGGAATCAGTTGATGGAGATTAAGACCAGCTTAATCACAAATGAATTCTTTTACCATTTCATTATTAATCATTATGCTAAAGAAAATCACTGAGTCATTTGTTTAAAGAATAATAAAGTTTATATAAAGTTTTGAATGCATGAAATTTAGATTAAGCTTATTATTCAGATCATTGCATTTATCATCATTATAAGAATAGTTTGAAATTGCATGGCACTTTTATTAGACGGAAAACGAGGTTATCATACTAAAACTCTATAGATCAACCTATCTATCTCTTCTGGGGAAATCCTAATAATTCTAATAAAAATCTATCAATTAAAAGTTCTCCTAAAGCAGCATCTTTATACTCAACTGAAAAAGGAAAATAACAGCAGCAGCATCAGCTCGTCAGCATCAGCAACCGCAAACTCTCCCATCTACAGCATCTAACTTCTTCAGCATCTCCCGCAGCATCCCGCAGCATTCGAACCCCTCCCACCACGAGTAGGTCTTCTTATACCCTAATTCTAGCTTACAGCATAAAATGTTTCTTCTTACATGGCGCGATTCATTCTCATTGGTCAAAAACTCAGGTCCATATACATTTTAATCAAACTTCCTGGTCTTAACCAGTTCCGTGTGGAATGTCCATGCAAGCATCGTTTCCCACAGTTCATGCACTTGCTCATCCGTTTCAATCAGTCCAAATTGTATCTTTTTCTGCTACATTTTGTGTAATATAGTTCCGTCTATTGATTCAACCAGACTTCTCACGCTTCTTGCTGATCATCTTGGCACACATCTGCTCAGAAGGGTCACAGCAGCCTTGACCATACTTTCATCTTAGCCTCTCGGCATCAGCACGTGATCATCCCTTTTCCACAGCCTTTCTCCTCTATCACATGGTCTCATCCGCTCATGCGCACTCTAGTAACTCGCGGCCATTTTATATTGCTGCTCGGCAGGCCTAAGCGCACTATTTTCAAAGATAAACAAAATGTTATTAAAACAAAGAAATATAAACCCTTTCGTTTCCCTCCCGTCTTTCTACGTACCCCAATTAGGTATTACCTAGCAGAAGCAACATATAAAGCTGTCCCTTACTTACCATCGCTTTATTTTGCAACCACACGTTTTATTTAAAAGCACAAATCATGCATTTATTATTAAATTAGTACGCAAATATTATGCTATGTTAGAAACGTAAACAATTATAAGTCAATTAATTTGCACACTGAATTGCGTGTTACCATTAACCCTTAACATACATTGTTGGTTATTTACTTAAACGAACATGTTTATTAATATTGTACGGAAATATTAGGAGGTTAAAATTTGTATATTTACCCTGCTCCATCAACTCCCCCCTTTGGTGATTTTTAATATCACCACAAAAAGCCAAGTTATACAATTTTTTCAGACAGCATATATCTTTTATCCGTTTGCTTTTGTTAGTTTACACAACTGTATCCCTTTCAACTTCTTTCTTCGTTTTCTTGTACATGTTTTCTTTTATTTCTTCTAACTCTATTTCACCTATTTCTCTCTCTCTTTCCTTGTTTATCATATTTTCTTTTTCTAGCTTATTCTGCCTTCTTCTTCTCTTTATGCATGTTATTGCAAGCTTCAGTACTAATATTATTATTATTATCATGGTTGCTATTATTATAACTTTCCCTATTATTAATCCACTCATTCTTGTTAACCAATTTGTTAGAGAAGAAAACCCTTAACCAAGTTTTCCCCAAACACTTTCAACCTCCAGTGGAACAAGTTCTTTGTGCAAATTTGTAATATTTGTTATATACTTCTGTATATTTTCGCTTTTATCTGGAATGTAAGTGCAACAATGTTGGACTTTCAGCATTCCACAGACTCCGCCCTCTTTTGCCAAAAGAATGTCAAGGGCAAGACGATTTTGCATCACCATAGCTCTCATGGCAACCATCTCGGTATTTACCATTAAGAACCCTCCAGCAGTATCTGTAGATAAACGATCTACCACTGTGGATAATTTCCGAATTCTAAATGCATTCAAAGATATTCCCACTGCTGGTATCAATGCACCAAAAATATCACCTACTATCTCTGAAAAACTTTCCTTTTTCTACGTGTAAAGGTATTTATCATTTTGTGTGTTCCTTTTTCTTTTCTATCCATATGAAAAATCTTTGGAAAGACCAGGCCTAAGTAACATGACCCATACCAATGGTCCGGCAACCTATAATAAGCCCTATTCCCGCAAACATAATAAATCCCTGGAAATATTGGGTCTTTTCCCCCTTTGAATCTTCATCCACCTAGAATTTGGTAATTGTCATGGCAATTGCTGGAACCCACAAAATAATTGTCATATCTTGTCTTATTTCTTCTAATGCACAACCTTCCCTGTTGGGGCCAATCCAGAGTCACAGCTGCATTTGTCTTTTTCTTGTCATGATGGTCTTCCTCAAACGCCCAAAGAGGTGTTTTTGTCTCTTCTATTACTTTTCTTTGAAATTTCACTCTTCTTTCTTCAACCATTTCTAAAAATACCTTTTCTTCCTTCTTTAACTCACAGGTAAGGTTGTACCTATTTATACTATCTAATGTTAAAATCTTATCTTCTAAGAAATATTCACCAAACGTCCTTCCCTCTTTTATTTTGTTAAGCTCGGGAACTACAGAAACCTTTGCAAAAATCTTATCTATATCAGTGTAATAATATTCTAATCTACCTGTTTTATAAAATAAACTTGCTAAAACACTACATGTTATTCCATACGTCAAAGGGAGGTGATGATAGGTCACACCCTCTGCTACAGATGCAGGTAACTGCATACAAACATAGCAATCTCTTATATCCATTGTTTCTACATACCCATACAGTAATTTAGTAAAAACATTCTTTGAAAAATCTGTTTTTGATTTGTCCTTATGTAATTCTGCACTACTCTTTAAAATAACTGGCTCTTGAGTGTTAGCTCCTTTTTCTTTCTCAGTGTTATTAGACTTTTCTACTACAGCTAAACTAATTGGAATAGTTATTGCTAAAACCACCCATACTGTTGTTAATAAACCTGTACAAAAACAGCACATCTTGCACCATCTACTTAAAAACTCACATCTACACTTTCTATCTCTAGTATTCTCCATTTTGTCTTCTAACCTTTTTATTTGTTTTCTAGAAAATTGTGTCACTACACCTCAGAAATGACTTGCTTGCCACTCTGTACTTCCAATATTTTGTCTTTGCTTGGTACTTTCTTTTAATTCTTTTTCAGAATTCTTTCTCTGTCACATCCGGTAAATTTGTCAGTTCAGTGTTTTGTCAAATCCGGTAAACTATCTAAACTTCTTCAGGTTTGTTGCTTCAGGTTTGTTGCACTTCACTTTCTCCCATCAAGTTTCTTTGTTCTGGGTTTTCGTGAGTGTTCAATTCTTCTTTGTGACTAGTCAAAGCACGATACAACCATTCAGGCGATCTATACTTTTGATTTACTTTCTTTATTCTTTTCGTTTTCTGCAAATGTTTTCCACCTTGTTTTTCTTGCTCTTTTTGACTTGTTATTTCATTCACTTGTTCAGCACTTTTCCCATCCAACCTTATGATTCTGTATCTTAATTTTCGAACTTCGTTGGGCCAATTGTCTCCTTTTCTTGGCCTTTTTACTTCACTTCCTTTTTCCTCTCTTTCTGTTTTCCAATTTCTTTTTCTTGTCTCTAGTTTTTCATTTCTTTCTTCTCCACTTTCTTCAGAATCTGTTTCAATTCTTTCGTTATTTCCTCTTATTTTGAAGCTTATAATTTCACTTTCAGCTACTTGTGGTTCTTTTCTTATCTTCCTTCGTTCACCTATTTCTGTCCCTCCTCGAGGTTCTTCCGATTTCGTGTCAGTTTCTCTATCTGCTTCTAAAATTCCCTGTTCTTGTGTTTGACTATCTGTCCCTACTGCTCCTCGGGGTTTTCCGATTTTTCTAACTTTTGGTTTGAAACTCTCCCTTCTTTATCTATTAGTATTATCTTCGAAGGAATTATACCACTACTTGTACTTGGTTGCTCACTGTCACTATCTTCTGGCTCAGTTTCTTCTCTTATGCTTTCAAAATTCCACTTTCTTTTTACAATTTCTTCACCTTCTGAATGTTCTGTATCAGATTCTGAACTGGTGTCAGATATTTCCAGATGTCGACTTACAGGTCGATCTTCAAATTCTGGAACTTCAGCTATTTCTTCTATTTCCTCTTCTTCCTCTATCGTTGCACTTGTAGTTGGGTCTTCCAGATGTCGACTTACAGGTCGATCTTCAGGTTCTGGCACCCTGTTTGTTTCCTCTTCTCTTTCGGATGCTGAACTGTTATCTGTTATTTCCAGATGCCGACTCACATGTCGATCTTTAGGTTCTGGAACTCTGATGGTGTGGCTGGCATGTACCCAGTGTTTCACTCCTGCACACTTGACTGCGGTGGTCGTCACTAGGATCACTTGTCGTGGTTCGTCCCTGCGAGGAACCAAACAGTTTCTTCTCCGGTGGACTTTTATTCGAACCCAATCTCCTGGATTCAAGTCGTGAGCTGGTTTTCTTTCAAGAGTGGTCGCATCCGGTCCAACCTGATGAAACACAGAACGCACCACATCAGCCAATCCTTTGCAATAATCCAGCACTAGATCATCAGTTATAGTCAGTAGCTTGTTGACAGGTACTTGTGCTTGTCTCATTGCTCGTCCCATGATTATTTCATGTGGACTGAGTCCAGTCTTCCTTTCCGGAATACTTCTGATTGTCATCAGAACCAATGGCAAAGCATCTGGCCATTTCAGTCCTGTAGCTTGACACATTTTTCCTAACCTGTTTTTGATCGTTCCATTCACTTGCTCTACTATTCCAGAAGCCTCTGGTCTGTATGCACAATGCAGTTTCTGTTTAATACTAAGTGCTTCACAAATCAGTTTAACTAATTCATTTTGGAAATGTGTTCCTCTATCTGTTTCAATCGTGACTGGAAAACCATACCTCGGAATGAATTCTCGTAACAAAAGTTTTGCTACCGTGGTACTATCATTCCTTCTTGTTGGATATGCTTCCACCCAACGGGAAAACAAACAGACGACCACTAGAACATACCTCAATCTGCTGCAAGGTGGCATTTCAATCAAATCCATTTGCATTCTAGTGAAAGGACCCCCTTCTCGTCCTATTCTTCCTAGACTCACTACTGTCTTCCTTCCTGGATTTAACTGTTGACAAATAAGACATCTCTGACAAAGACTCTCAGCTATGGCTCTGAATTTTGGATTGTACCATGTTTGTCTAAAAGTCTGATCATTGAATCTCTCCCAATATGGGCTTGCCCATGGTACATCCGTGCCATGTCAGAAATCATGCTATCAGGCATAACTGGTCTCTCATCCCTGTAAACCCATACATCAGTTTCTTCATGTTTTCTACATCCTGCTTTTAGCCAAGTATCTTTTTCTTCATCCTCTGCAGCTTCTTGTAACTGTCTCACCTCATCCCATGTTTCAATAGAGTTAGTAAAAAGCAAAGGACAAGAAATATGCTCTCTTTCACGACATTTATTCAAAGATACCACATTCGTTGCACAGTACTGTGCCATCTCGTCAGCATATTTGTTGCCAACAGTAATGTAGTCTTCCCCATTTTTATGTGCATTGCACTTCACAACAGCGATCTGTTTAGGCAGCTGTATCGCCTCAAGCAACCTTTTCACAAAATCTCCATTTCTAATGGGCGTCCCTGCAGACGTCAAGAATCCCCTTTCTGACCAAATCTGACCAAAATCATGCACGCCCCAAAGCCGTACTGGCTGTCAGTCATAATCGTAACCCGTACATTTCTTCCCAACTTACATGCTTGAATCAGAGCTACTAATTCTGCAACTTGGGCAGACCGTACACCTTTCAGACAAGATGCTTCCAATACAGCTGCTACTGTGCAAACTGCATATGCTGCACTTAGAACTCCATCACTCGTTCTCAAACATGAGCCATCCACAAACAGAATATAATCTGATTCTTTCAAAGGCTCATCTCGTATATCAGCTCTTGGTTTTGTACAGTATTCGAGCACATTCAGACAATCGTGATCTACTTCATCCATTTCAATCACATTCTCTTCGTCTGGCAATGATGTTGAAGGATTCACATTCATACATCTGTCAATGGTCACATTATCCGCACTCAAAATTACCTTTTCATACCTAGTCAGCCGACTATGTGTCATGTATTGAGTTTTCGTTCTTGTCAAAAGAATTTACACAGAATGGGGAACATACACTCTCAATGGATACCCCATCACTATGCCTTCACT
The DNA here is from genome assembly GCA_963921515.1 of Calotriton arnoldi. Lineage (NCBI taxonomy): Eukaryota > Metazoa > Chordata > Amphibia > Caudata > Salamandridae > Calotriton > Calotriton arnoldi. The sequence goes on from CAWUFW010009313.1 coordinate 676,780, forward strand.
CTGTTCCAGACTCACACAAGTAGCAGCAACCGCTTTCAAACATCCAGGCAACGCTTTCGCTACGGGGTCTAAAACAGCTGAAAAATATGCAATTGGTCTTTTCGTAGTTCCATGTCTCTGCACCAAAACCGAAAATGCACATCCATCTCTTTCACTGCAATACAGCTCAAAATCTTTCTCATAGTCAGGCATTCCCAATGCTGGAGCCTCACACAATTTCTTTTTCAGCTCTCTGAATGCTTTCATTTCTTCATCATTCATTTCAAAAGGATCTTTAACATCCTTCTTTGTCAGTTTCTGCAATGGTTTAGCAATTAGTGAAAAACCGCTTATCCATTGTCGACAATATCCAATCATTCCCAAAAACATTCTTACCTCTCTTTGTGTCATTGGAGCTCTCATTCCTTGAATCATTTTTATTCTTTCTGTCGTTACCTTTCGCACTCCTTTCTCAATTTTATGCCCTAAATACTGAACTTCTTGTTGACAAAACTGCAATTTTGAAGGGGACACTTTATGTCCTCTTTTTGCTAAATGATTCAGCAAAGCAATTGTATCATTGACACATGCTTCTTTTGTTTTTGATGCCACCAGTAGGTCATCAATATACTGAACCATTACTGACTTTTCTGTCATTCTTAAATCTTCCAATGATTTCTTTAGGATCTGATTAAAGATTGAGGGACTTTCTGTGTACCCTTGAGGAATTCGGCACCATGCCAAAATACGCTCTCCAAACCTAAACGCAAATATCGGCTGGCTATCTGGATGCAATGGAATAGAGAAAAATGCATGACATAAATCAATTACTGTGTACCATTCTGCTTCACGTGGAATCTGGTATAGAATCACAGCAGGGTTCGGTACTATTGGGCAACAAGGCACAACAATTTTGTTTACCTTCCTTAAATCCTGTACGATTCTATATGTTCCGTTTGGCTTTTTCAGTCCCATTATTGGCGAATTACATGGACTGCTCATGATTTCTTTTAGAATTCCTTGTTCAATCATTTTATTTATTACTGGCGTTATTCCTTCAATTATTTCTGGAGTCAATTTATACTGGGGCGTATTTGGGTAACTCGTTCCTTCTTTTACTGTAATTTTAACGGGATCTACTCCTTTCATTAATCCTACATCTTCTCCTGTCAAGTCCCACACTTCTTCTTTCACTGTTCTTTTCAACTCAATTGGGATTTTCTATACACAAAATACAGGAAATAAACCATTTACTTCTGCTTCTAAATTCACCATTGTCATTTTATACAGCACATCCTCATCTGGAGTCTGAAATGCAATTCCGTCTGGAGTACAATAAATTGTGCAGTTCATTTTGCACAATAAATCGCGTCCTAAAAGGTTCACGGAACTACAATCACACACCACAAATCGGTGCATTTCACTAAATGGACCAATTCTTACCTTTACTAATCTAGTAAGAGGCGTTTCAATTTGCTGATTGGAAACTCCAACCACTTGGATATGTTCACCTGAGAGAGGAAGATTTGGAATTTCCACTGACCTAACAGTAGAACGGGTAGCTCCAGTGTCAACAAGGAATGTTACATTTGCACCATTCACTTCTCCATCCACAAATGGACCTGACTGATCTACCTCTAGAGTTGCGCCAAGCACGCACTCTTCCCTCTCTCTTAGACACCGTCATGAACTTTCATCCGTCTCATCTTCATTCTGTCGTAACCAATATTGTGACAATTCAGCTGCACGTGACAACTGTTTTACCTGTTCTCCTCTGTAGAATCCTGTTTCTGCACTGTATTTCTGTTGGTTAGCACTCTTGGGAAGTGGTGGTTGTGGCACCTGACCTTGTTGAGTAACTACCTCACTCTGCACCTGTGAATTTAATGATTGATTTTCCACATTAGGTTTTGGAGGAAATTTACACTCGTTTCTCCAATGTCCTAGCTTTCCGCAGTTGTGGCAGGGCCCCTTTTTCTTTGACTCATCTATGCTCATTTGTCCTTTTCCTTTACCTATATTAGGTCGGGATTTAAACTGTCCTGTTTCACTGCTAGTATTATTCAATTGAGCTTCTTGCTTCTCTGCAACTTTTACCTGTGCCCACATGGCTTTTTCTTTCAATTTACGCTGTTTACTCTCAATTTCATCACTGCAATACTTAGCATATCTCAAAACTTCATCCACTGTGCTATTCTGCCATCCTATCAAGTGCTGCTTAATCCTTTCACTTATCTCTGGTGTTAATACATACACAAACCTATATACAAAATGACTCATGTCCTTCTCACTTAGTGTCTCATAACCACTATACTGTTTGAAAACCAACAACAATCTCTCATAGTACGCGTGCACTGATTCTTTGCTTTCCTGTGTCGTTCTGTCTATTTTTACCCAATCTGTTTCTTTTGGTGGAATTTTATTCTTCAAAAAGGTAACTACTTGATCATACTTCCTCATCACTTCTGGACCTGGCGCTCCTGTTTTGGCATCCCTTGGATATTCTACAGTTGGCCAATCAATTGTAATCTTACATTCTGTCCATAAATCAGCAGGCACTACTATATCAAACAATCCATCTAGATCTATCCACAGCACTTTTGACACCTTAACAAATCTCTCCACTTGTCTGTACCATTCTACTGGTTTCTCTCTCAATTTTGGGAAGTCATTTGTAAATGACAGTATATCCTGTCTGGTCCACGGAACATGCACATAACTACCACCTGGTGTTTCTCTCATCGGGTATTCCCTAGCAACTGGTTCCCTATCTGTCACTGCAAAAGCCAAAGATGCTTTATCTGTTGTTTTCTCATTCCTCTTTGTCCATCTATTTCTCCATCTATCCACATCACCCCATTTTCTCAATAAAACAATCAGCTCTTTTATTTGGGTCAGTCTTCCTGATGTGTTCAAATTCTCTATGTCTTTCTCACAAAAATCTACTCTGTACGGTTTCTTCAACGTCCTTACTTTCACAAATTCTACTCCTAGTTCACCTGCAATCTCTTCCAATTTGTCATGTAAATTTCTAGCTCTCCAAGTAAGACTCTTGCACAAAAACATAATCTCGTCATCCTGATAATTTTTTAGTTTTTCTGTTCCAATTGTTCCCAAAATCAATTCTTCCATGTCTATTTTTAACCTAATTACATCTAATGGTTTTTCTTCTGGTTCTTTTGCTTTTAGCGCTTTCATCCATTCATTTAACTCTTCTGGAGTCGGACCTACAGGTGTACTATTTAATTCTATCCAATCACTGCTTCTTTCTGGTGTTCCTGATGCGGACTCTGTCACCATAGGCATTCTCCTAATCTCACTCTCATTTATCGTCAAATTTGTAGGTGGACTTGGTCTACACGTACTAGCCAAATTGTGTGCACCTTCTTTATTCATTTCCATCCCTTCTCTTTTTCTTTGCAAATTTGAATTCATGGGAATCACCAAAGAATGTTCATTTATTTTCTGATTCTCAAAAATTGGCATTACCGGACCTATCGTTACTGGTACAGTTACAGCTTCCATATTCTTTGTCAATTCTCTTATTTTCTCAGTCAATTCTTTTGTCGTTTTTGCAAATTCAATTGCATTGTCACTTTCTGTCTCTTCATTTTGTGAAATTTTAAATGTTTCTTGTGACTTATTTATTTCATTTCTTCGTTCGGGTTTTTATTCCTCCCAGTTTCCATTGGCGGTGCATTAGGTGTCACCACCGCAGAAGTCTGTTGGTATGGAGGTGGGTTTCTGTTTAAAATATCTTCCAGCAATTCGTCATCTGTTTCACTACCACCATACACATACTTTTCTACCACTAATGCTTCTTTTTCTCAGTACACTTCCTCTTTGCTTCTTCCTCAACCGCAAAAGCTGGAAACAAACCTCCTGCCATGTTAGCATATCTCCAACGCTTTACTCTGTCCTCATGATTTATTCCCCACAACCTTCCAGGTATAAACTCATGATTCTTTAATCCTCTGGATCTCTCTCGCTCATACATCTCATCTTCCCATTCTGTTAAAGCTTCAAACTGTGTCGGTCTAGGTCTGGGTTCTAACATTACCATCTTTTCTCTCAAATTCCGTAATACGGCTACATTAAATGAACCATTCTCAGGAAAAGCCAATGCTCCATCGTTCTTGGTGTATTTTGTCCAATTTTCTAACCATATGCATGTATGATATCCATATTTCAGCATCATATGTGAAGCTGGTGATTTCGGCGGAGGAATTATTTGTCCCTCTCTAGTCACTACCTTTTTGTCCTTCTTAAAGAAGTTCTTAACTTTTGACATCCAAGACGTTTTCTCTTTTCCATACTCATAGTACGTCATGATTCACAACCTTTTTCTCCTTAAACAATCCGCAATTCAACACTGTTCCCTATGCGTTATTTCAACCAATACTAGCGCGACTCACACCAACACTCCAATCACAGCGATTTCTGTCTACGGCGCACTGTCCAATCCCAGCGCGGCTTTTGTCTACGTCAGTCCTGCTCCTGTTCTCATGTGACTAGCGCACTGTCCAATCCCAGCGCGGCTTTTGTCTACGTCACTTTGCTCTTGACCCCTCCTTTACAAAATTTATCGGCAATTTCTTTTTCAACAATTCTTGTTAGTTACAACATTTTATCCACATTTCCATTGTCTGATTCGCTAAACTGAAAAGATAGCTTTGACCATTCACACATGAATTCTGTATTTTCCAGTAGGCAGCGCTTACCTCTACCCTACCACAGAACTTTCAGTTTCGTCGATAAAGTAGCACTTCCCTCTACCTTACCCTTCTTTCAAGCAATCAGTAAACCCGTTTCTCTGGGGATAAAACACATGTGGAGACTATACTGCTCCTGAGAATTAAGGCCAGAGTTTCACAAGAAAACTGATCACTATTTCACTTACACACCTTTTATATGCAAAATGTCCCTAATATAACACAACCTGTGTTATTAACCAAAAATGAACTCAGACAGTGTAAAATTCCATGCGACTTCTCTTGCCACACGTGTTCCACTTCCTACTTCCCGGAAGCGTGAAAACTTACATATAACATAACGCGACTCAACAAAAAGTGTTAGACATAAACTTATCAATAATCTATAATCATAAATCAATAATCACCAAACTAATCTATAGAAACCATAACTCTGCTACCAAGAAATCTGATCCAGCGCTAACAATAAAAATAATTTCTCCTATTATGCTTTGGTCATCCAGGTGCAATTATTTCTCTAACACACACACTATATCCATATGACGGTGGGGCCCATAACACCGCATATACATTCACTTACTCATTTGTTCCCTGGATTTCCTCCGTCATGAAACCTAGGAGAAAAACGATTCGCTGGAAGGAGACGGGATACCTCTTTATAATGACATAATATTTCTTATCTGCTTTTAAGGTATTCCGCTCATTGGTCGATGGACCAACTAGTAGGAATCAGTTGATGGAGATTAAGACCAGCTTAATCACAAATGAATTCTTTTACCATTTCATTATTAATCATTATGCTAAAGAAAATCACTGAGTCATTTGTTTAAGGAATAATAAAGTTTATATAAAGTTTTGAATGCATGAAATTTAGATTAAGCTTATTATTCAGATCATTGCATTTATCATCATTATAAGAATAGTTTGAAATTGCATGGCACTTTTATTAGACGGAAAAACGAGGTTATCATACTAAAACTCTATAGATCAACCTATCTATCTCTTCTGGGGAAATCCTAATAATTCTAATAAAAATCTATCAATTAAAAGTTCTCCTAAAGCAGCATCTTTATACTCAACTGAAAAAGGAAAATAACAGCAGCAGCATCAGCTCGTCAGCATCAGCAACCGCAAACTCTCCCATCTACAGCATCTAACTTCTTCAGCATCTCCCGCAGCATCCAGCAGCATTCTAACCCCTCCCACCACGAGTAGGTCTTCTTATACCCTAATTCTAGCTTACAGCATAAAATGTTTCTTCTTACATGGCGCGATTCATTCTCATTGGTCAAAAACTCAGGTCCATATACATTTTAATCAAACTTCCTGGTCTTAACCAGTTCTGTGTGGAATGTCCATGCAAGCATCGTTTCCCACAGTTCATGCACTTGCTCATCCGTTTCGATCAGTCCAAATTGTATCTTTTTCTGCTACATTTTGTGTAATATAGTTCCGTCTATTGATTCAAGCAGGCTTCTCACGCTTCTTGCTGATCATCTTGGCACACATCTGCTCAGAAGGGTCACAGCAGCCTTGACCATACTTTCATCTTAGCCTCTCGGCATCAGCACGTGATCATCCCTTTTCCACAGCCTTTCTCCTCTATCACATGGTCTCATCCGCTCATGCGCACTCTAGTAACTCGCGGCCATTTTATATTGCTGCTCGGCAGGCCTAAGCGCACTATTTTCAAAGATAAACAAAATATTATTAAAACAACAAAATATAAACCCTTTCGTTTCCCTCCCGTCTTTCTACGTACCCCAATTAGGTGTTACCTAGCAGAAGCAACATATAAAGCTGTCCCTTACTTACCATTGCTTTATTTTGCAACCACACGTTTTATTTAAAAGCACAAATCATGCATTTATTATTAAATTAGTACCCAAATATTATGCTATGTTAGAAACGTAAACAATTATAAGTCATTAACCCTTAACATACATTGTTGGTTATTTACTTAAACGAACATGTTTATTAATATTGTACGAAAATATTTGGAGGTTAAAATTTTTATATTTACCCTGCTCCATCACAGCTCACCAAAAGAGGCAGGCCACGATGCACACAATGTGGTGTGGCCAAAGATTCTGGTCACTGGAGGTGCTCGAGGTTGGGGCTACTTGTAGCCCGAAGATCTTCTTGCAAAGATGTCAACAAGCCTTTGCAACTGCAAAGAGAACGCAGTACCCAGGGGTTCAGTTATTGCAAACGCCCACAAGGGCTACTGGCCTCAAACTTGGTAAGAGGGTAGAGCAGGCCTTGGGAGCTGAGGAAAACCACCACCTGTGTTGCAGAGCCCAGGGAGTCCGGAGGAGCTCAGGATCTGCAGACCGGTTGTCTTAGTTGCGGTGCCTGCGAATGGAGGGGAGTGACTCCTTTACTCCAAAGGAGATTACTTCGGTTGTCCTTGATGCTTCACAGGCCTTGGAAGGTTCCTGTATGATGCACAGGCCCAGCCGAAGCAGCGGACTGGAAGGGAGACGAAGTCAGGCCCAAACGAAGTCCAGCGAAGTCCAGAGTGACCAGATGGTTGAAGTGCAGTGGTTTCAGTTCTGAATCTTATCCCACGACGAATCTAGGGACCTACACCCAGGTAAGCCCTTAAGTACCCTAGGGAAAGGGTTGGGAAGATTCAGGGGACCCTCCTAGGGGAGGGTCTGGACAGGGGGGAAGTTACTCCCATGTCCTTTGTCCAGTTTTGTGCCAGAGCGGGAGCCAACGGCTCCCAGGACTGGTTTGAACTGGACTATGCACAGGGACCCCAAATGTGCCCCTCATGTAGAATTCTAGGTGCTGGCAAGCGCACTCACCCAGCCCTAATACACTAAATCCTGTCTGGGAGGTGGTCACAACTCCCTGTGACAGGATGCCTACTGTTCTACCTTCCCCTGCTCGAGCTTGGCTCAGCAGCAGGAGGGCAGAAATGTGTCTCTGGTCGGCAGCAACCATTTTGTGCTGTCCGGGACTAGAAGGCTGGTACCGGGAACACTGAGAGCCTAACGGAGGGCTCTTCCAGTGCTTGGAATCATACCCCCCACGCCGTTTATGGTGTGGGGGGTATGATTCCAACATGTTTGATACCAAAAATGATAGGATTCGTTGCAGCCATTTTCGAGATGGTCATCGCACGATTACGCGGTGCCCCTCTATATAGTATATGGCTGCTTCACTGACAACCTGGGAGAATGGACTCCGTAGGCTGCAGGGGTGTCCTGCTGATGCAGGGGCACCCTCTCACTTAGAACCAAGCACCCTGCCCTCAGGATTGTAAAGGCCTGCTATAGGGGTGACTTATAGGTTTTAAGTGCAGTGATCCTTAGATATAGTAAACCTATATCTTTAGTAAGTGGTGCATGCACCAACTTACACAGGCTGCAATGGCCATCATGGGTGGCATAATGCATGCTTCAGCCCCTGGGAGACCTCTGGGGTACCTATGCCCTGGGTACATGGGTACCATATACTAGGGACTGACAAGGGTACCCCAGTATCCAATCTGGGATGTGCCTAGGTACTGAACACAACAGTTTAAGGAGAAAGCAGATAGACTGGGGTCCTGATTAGCAGGATCCCAGTCAGACTAGTCAGAAACAGCATCACATCCAGCAAAAAGTGGGGGTAACCTTAAGAAGCAGATCCTACTTTCCCACACAACCCCTCCCCCCAAAAGTAAGGAGATGAGACTAATCTTGCCCAGTTGAGTCTTCATTTTCTAAGCGGAAATATCTGGAGAGTCCATCTGCATTGCCCTGGTTACTCCCATGTCTATGTTCCACTGTATAGTCCATCCCCTGTAGGGAAATGGACCACCTCAAAAGTTTGGGGTTTCACCCTTCATCCGTTTTAGCCATAAGAGGGGCTTATGGTCTGTCTGAAAAATGTAGTGAGTGCCAAACAAGTATGGCCTCAGCTTCTTCAGGGCCCAGACCACAGCAAAGGCTTCCCTCTCTATATCTGACCAACGTTTCTCTCTCGGGGTCATTCTTCTGCTAATAAAAGCTACTGGTTGGTCCTGGCCTTCTGCATTAAGTTGTGACAACACGGCTCCTACCCCCAACTCAGATGCATCTGTTTGGACAATAAATTACTTGGAGTAGTCAGGACTCTGCAGAATGGGAGCTGTGCACATGGCCTGCTTGAGATCATCAAATGCCTTCTGAAAGCTAACTGTCCACTGAACTTTCTTGGGCATTTTCTTGGAGGTGAGATCATTCAAGGGAGGCACTATGGACCCATATCCTTTTACAAATCTCCTGTAGTACCCAGTCAGGCCCAAGAAAGCTCTGACCTGAGTCTGGGTAGTTGGAGCAACCCAGTCCATTATGGTCTAGATTTTGCTCTGAAGTGGTTGAACTTGGCCTCCACCCACAAGGTGGCCCAGGTACACAACCTTGCTCTGCCCTATCTGGCACTTAGTAGCCTTGATAGTGAGGCCTGCTTTCTGCAGAGCCTCCAAAAAATTATTCAGGTGGACCAGGTGATCCTCCCAGGTGGAGCTAAAGACAGCTATAGCATCCAGCTATGCTGCACTATAGGCTTCCAGACCTGTGAAAACTGTATTCACCAGCCTTTGGAATGTGGCAGGTGCATTCTTCAAACCAAAGGGCATCACAATAAATTGATAATGCCCAATAGGGGTTGAGAATGCTGTTTTTGGTTTGGCATCCACAGGTCAAATGTGCTCAAGAATTTGGCTGAGGCTAAAGTGTCAATAAGCTCATCTGCCCTAGGGATTGGATGAGCATCAGTCCTAGTGACTGCATTGAGTCCCCTGTAGTCAACACAAAACCTCATCTCTCTCTTACCACCCTGGGTGTGAGGTTTTGCTACCAAGACCACTGGACTAGCCCAAGGGCTACCTGGGGGCTCAATTACTCCCAACTCTAGCATCTTTTGGACCTCTGTCCTGATGCCATCTCTGACATGGTCAGGCTGTCTGTAGATATTATCTTGACAGGTAGACTCTCACCTGTGTCCACTTCATGGGTACATCAGGTGGTTTGACTAGGTGTCAAAGAAAACATGTGCCTATATTGATTGAGGACCTTCCTACAATCAATCTGCTGCTGCTCAGTGAGGCTGCCTCCCAAGGCTACACCATCAACTGACCCATCATCAGGGTTTTGTAAGAGGAGATCAGGGAGAGGGTCACGCTCTTCCTCCTGTCCCTCATCAGTTGCCATGAGCAAGCCCATGTCAGCCCTGTCCACAAAAGATTTGAGCCTGTTCACATGGTGCTCCCTGTGGGGGCTCCTGGGAGTGCCAAGGTCCGTCAGGTACATGACCTCACCTTTTTGCTCAATGATAGTGTGGGGTCAACTCCATTTATCTTGGAGAGCTGCTGGGGCCACAGGCTCCAACACCCACACCTTCTGGCCTGGCTAGTAAACAGTCAGGACAGCCTTTTGGTCATGCCAAGCTTTTTGCAATTCTTGACTGGCCTTCAGGTTTTTACTTGCCTTCTTCATGTATTCTGCCAACCTGGAGCGGAGACCAAGTACATAGTCCACTATGTCTTGTTTGGGAGGTTTGAGAGGTAACTCCCATCCCTCCTTCACCAAACATAAGGGACCCTTAACTGGATGCCCAAACAGAAGTTCAAAAGGGCTGGAGCCAACCCCCTTCTGAGGGACCTCTCTGTAGGCAAAGAGAAGGCAGGGCAGAAGGACATCCCATTTTCGCCAAAGTTTTTCTGGGAGGCACAGGATCATGCCCTTCAGGGTTTTGTTGAATCTCTCAACTAACCCATTGCATTGAGGATGATAGGGTGTGGTGAATTTGTAATTCACTCCACACTCCATCACATTGCAGTGAGGTAACTTGACATGAAGTTGGTACCTCTGTCAGTTAAAATCTCCTTAGGGAAGCCCACTCTCGAAAAAATCCCCAAGAGGCCCTGGCCACCACGGGAGCTGTGGTGGTTCTAAGGGGAATGGCGTCTGGTGGCATGGTCCACCCCCACTAGTATGTAGCTGTGCCCAGATGCTGTGGGAAGGTTCATGTGACCAATTATGTCAATCCCAACCCTCTCAAAGGGAACCCTCACCACTGGAAGTGGTATCAGGGGGACCTTTGTGGTGCCACCTGCCTTACCACTGGCTTGGCAAGTGGCACAGGAGCGACAAAACTCCTTGGTGTCTTCAGACATGTGAGGCCAGTGAAAGTGAGGGACAAGCCTGTCCCAAGTTTTACTTAGGCCTAAGTGTCCTGCCAGGGGAATGTCATGTGCTAGGGTGAGTAGGAAGCCCCTAAACATCAGAGGTATAACCAACTTCCTGGTAGCACCTGGCTTGGGGTCTCTACCCTCTGAATAAAGGAGTCCCTCATCCCAGTAGATCCTGTGGGACCCACTGACATTCCCAGCAGCCTCAGCAGCATCTTGCTGTCTGAGGGGTTCAAGAAAGGGGCAGGTTTTCTGCTCCAAACTCAAGTCTGCCCTGGAAGGACCCCCTGTCCCCAAGACCTCAACCTGATCAGGCTCAAGCTCATCTTGGACAGTTCCTTCACTGGGACTGAAATCATCACCCTCAAGAGACTGATCCTCACTCTGAGTCTGGGGGGAAGACACAGCCTTACCCCTCCTGCTCCTTCTTCTGGAAGGCCCCTGGTCCATTGTTCCAGGATCCCGGGCCCGTTCAGTGGATGTCAGTTTGGCTTGTGACCTAATCACAGCAAACACATCTGCAGAGATGCCCAACATTGCTGCATGAGTACTAAATTCAACCTCAGTCCAGGCTGAAGTTTCCAAATCATTGCCCAACAAACAATCTACTGGTAGGTCTGAACTTAGCACAACATTCTTAGGGCCAGTTACCCCTCCCCATCTGAAATTAACAACTGCCAAGGAATGGTCAGTCCTGACATTGTTTGCATTGGTCACTTGGTACATTTCACCAAGTATGATCTCTCCAGGAGACACAAGTTTCTCTGTCACCATGGTGACACTGGCCCCTGTGTCGCTGTAGGCTATTGCCTCTGTTCCATTAATCAAAGGATGTTGTCTGTACTTGCCCAGGTTACTGGGACTGACAAGTAAGGTGGCAATATCCATGCCACCATCACAGACTAGAAAAGCTTGAGCTGGAGCTCTGACTAAGCCAGAACCTACCTCAGATCCCAAGGTTAACCCCACTAATCCCTTGTTCCCTGTACCACCACTTGTACTTGTGCTAGGGGGAGCAGTTGCCTTAGGGGCAGTGGTGGTAGGAGTAGTTTCCTTGGCTTTTGGACAATCAGCATCTTTTGTCCAATGGGGTTTTACCTTACAAAAGTAACACCAAGGTTTCTTTTTGCCTTCCCTTGTTGGATTGTGACTCCCCTCCAGATGCAGGTTTTTGGGGCCCTGATGAAGACTCTTTTTTGTCTTTACCCTTGTCCCCACCCTTATCTTGAGTTTTTGAAGAATCTTGCTTCTTTGGTCACCACTACAGTTGTGGTTTTTCTGCTTCACCCTGGTCCTGACCCACGTATCTGCCTTCTTTCCCAATTCTTGGGGAGAAGTCAGATCTGAGTCCACCAGGTATTGATGCAATAGCTGATTTTGGCAATTATTAAGGATCTGCTCCCTCATAATCAGATCGTACAATCCATCAAAATCATGCACTTTGCTGACAAGCAACCAACCTACCAGAGCCTTAATAGCACTATCCACAAAGTCTACACAGTCCTAATTCTGTGCCTTCTGGGTGTCTCTGAACGTAATCCAGTATTGTTCAGTGGTTAAGCCAAACCCATCAATGAGAGCACTCTTCAAAACTGAGTAATTGTCAGCATCCTCTTCTCTAACGGTGAGGAGCTTATCTCTACCTTTGCCAGCAAAGGAGAGCTACAAGATAGCTGCCCACTGCTCTTGAGGGACCCTCTGTACGTTACAGACCCTCTCTAAAGCAGTTATCCATTTGTGGATGTCATCCCCAACATGGTAGGGAGGGACAGTCTTGCTCAGGTTGTTATTGTCAAAGGAATGTTCCTTACTTCTAGGCACACTGTTGCTGCCACCCTGGGACTCTAGTCCCAATGTCTTCATAGCCTTCTGAACTTCAAGAAACTCTCTGTCAAGGGTCCCGTTGTCACTCAAACGTTGTTGCCTTCACTGCTGGTCACTGCTGGTCTTTGCTGTAAACGCTGTATCCTGTTCCACCACCCTTGGAGGACTACATCATCCAGGGTGCAACGCGAGTCTGCCCAGGTGTTTCGGGTCCCGTTAACGAGGGGGAGGCACCGGACCATCTTCGCGCATAAAGCGCAGCCTCTACCCCCGCAGCGTGGGTCCCGTTGTCACTCAAACGTTGTTGCCTTCACTGCTGGTCACTGCTGGTCTTTGCTGTAAACGCTGTATCCTGTTCCACCACCCTTGGAGGACTACATCATCCAGGGTGCAACGCGAGTCTGCCCAGGTGTTTCGGGTCCCGTTAACGAGGGGAGGCACCGGACCATCTTCGCACATAAAGCGCAGCCTCTACCCCCGCAGCGTGGGTCCCGTTGTCACTCAAACGTTGTTGCCTTCACTGCTGGTCACTGCTGGTCTTTGCTGTAAACGCTGTATCCTGTTCCACCACCCTTGGAGGACTACATCATCCAGGGTGCAACGCGAGTCTGCCCAGGTGTTTCGGGTCCCGTTAACGAGGGGAGGCACCGGACCATCTTTGCGCATAAAGCGCAGCCTCTACCCCCGCAGCGTGGGTCCCGTTGTCACTCAAACGTTGTTGCCTTCACTGCTGGTCACTGCTGGTCTTTGCTGTAAACGCTGTATCCTGTTCCACCACCCTTGGAGGACTACATCATCCAGGGTGCAACGCGAGTCTGCCCAGGTGATTCGGGTCCCGTTAACGAGGGGGAGGCACCGGACCATCTTCGCGCATAAAGCGCAGCCTCTACCCCCGCAGCGTGGGTCCCGTTGTCACTCAAACGTTGTTGCCTTCACTGCTGGTCACTGCTGGTCTTTGCTGTAAACGCTGTATCCTGTTCCACCACCCTTGGAGGACTACATCATCCAGGGTGCAACGCGAGTCTGCCCAGGTGTTTCGGGTCCCGTTAACGAGGGGGAGGCACCGGACCATCTTCGCGCATAAAGCGCAGCCTCTACACCCGCAGCGCGGGACGTGCGCGGGACGTGCCGGGCGAAGCCCGGGCCAAGGGCGGGCCCGTCTGAGACCGTCCGAGACAGACCGAGGCTGGGCTGGGCCACCCCTCTGAGGAGCTCAAACTGTGCGCCTTACCATTGTGGAAATACCTAAGGTACTGTGTAGGAGTTTTAACATAGAGAATACCTGGGTTGTTTGATCTAACTGGCCATCTAAAGAAAATGGAAAAACGCAAGGGGGTTGCTGGCACACTAGATGCATTTTTAGTAAGAGCGGAGTCACTCCTAACCCACGAAATTCATCTGACTGAGAGACGTCTTTCCTTAGACCCCGCTATTTTACAGAGACATTTAATAACTGGTATCCCTTCACCTGTACAGAGGGGTGTTGATCAGGAGATTTCACCGAATATTGTAACAAGTGCCCCATTGAACTCTATCCCTTTTCTACCTTCCTCTGAAGAAATATTAAGTTCTTCGATGGTTCCTGACAGAGTTACTAGGGCTAGGGTCGCGAAAACTGTGACCAAAGATACGATTGAGCCACGGTTACATAAAAAAAAAGGGAATATAGAGTCAAGCAAATCTAGGGGCAAGGGCACTACTGGCATCTTCTGTTTACCGAAAAATATTTCTGTTGGTACACAAACAGAGTTAACCTTACTGTCATCAGCGCAGGAAGTAGCTAGCAATAAGGGAGTTATGACTGAGTTCTCTACAGGAGTGAATGATCCTGGGATAGGAGCAGCCTTAATTTGTGTTAGCGATCTGGTTGAAAAATGTTTTTATAAAATCAGCCTCCTCGAGTCAGCAATCAATACCCTAAGTAATAACATTGTAGGTGTGTTACCTACCGTGTTACCTACTGGAGTAGAAAGGGAGGACCAAAGACCAGTGATAGCTAGTTGTCCACCAGCTAACCAAGATGAGAATATAGCTATAATAAATGAGAATAACAAGAGGGTAAATAGATTGGTTCCCCTGTCCGAGGGTTCAGATGCGATAGTCTCACAAGGTGTACAGAAGGGACATGTAACAACTATGGGTGAAATGTATGATGCTGGTTCTCTTGCTGGGTGCCAGAGAAGTAGTGAATCAAATGCTTCCAAAGTCCCTAATACTGAAATATTGTGTCTTCCCCCGGAATCATGTCCTTATGTTTTGATTTTGACAGGGGTTCCACCTTTGAGGGTTGGGCAGAAAGAAAATTGGATTGATCTACGGAACAAAACTTTTGATTGGTTGACCAAACACAAAAACTTCCATCCATCTAATGCTCAGGAGATAATAATGGTTTGTAGAGTAGGGTGGATACGGCAATCCATTAAGAACATAAGAGGTGATTGCATTGTGGTCAATTTCCGTAGACCAAAGATGGTTCATCATCTCTTACACTATTGTGATGCAACTTTTACCCCCAAGACTGATATCAGTGCACTCTCCTTAGGATACTTCTATAAGCCGGAAGGTGGGATCAAAGTTACTGGATTCCCATTAGTTATACAATCTAATAGGTTTTTAGCACTGTCAGACCTGGATTTCCAGGACTGACAACTATTCAATTTAGGACAGGAGAAGACAAGGATAATTACCTGCAAAGACTTAAGATCCAAACCTAGTGATGGTGTTCTTGTATTGATGCCTACTGTTGCTTTAACTATCCCTATGGAAATGGGAATTACAGAAAATGATAATATGCCCCTTAAGGTGCATACTGGCACTTGTGAAGGGAACCAGACAGTTAAACTTAACAGCACTCTGAATGTAAATGCATGTAGGAAACTTGGAGAACTCATAAATGATATAGCAGATGTAAATATAGTGAATATTGTGAAAGATCAATCAGTTTATCAGGGAGAGGAACTTATATTAAATGATGATAATTTTGTTATTAATAACTATGGTAATAATAGTGAGGAAACATTAGGTTTGGAGAATGGATGTAAGAAGTTAACCGGTGATCAAAATAGCGAGGAACGTGTATCAGAGATAAAGTTGACTTCTTGGAATATTGCAGGGATTAAGAAAAATCAAAGGGATGTAACATGGCAGGATTATATAGGTCAGAGTGAAATAGTCCTCCTCCAAGAAACCTGGGCAATAGAAACCCCCATAAAGTAGGGTTTAAAACTTTTAGCATTGCTGCAACTCCCTCTGTGAGAGGAAGGCCCTCGGGAGGCCTTGTTACTTGGCTAAAAATTACTTTGGGCGCTGAGTTTACGCAAATTGATTCCCCTAGTAAAGATATATTGGGAATTAAGTTTTTAGCACCAGATAAAAGGGAAGTCTACATTTTTAATATATATAGCAGACCAAGTGTAGCAAGTAAAGATGTTCAAGTTATTGAGCAGTTGGATCAAATGCTAACTAGAATAAACAAGAGTGCTCTGATAATTATTGGGGGTGATTTTAATCGAAAATTTGAACCAGTGGTTGGATTCGAAAACATCTTTGAAGATGAGGATTTGGCCAACAATATTCCAGCATTGAATAGCACCCCAGTGGTTTCGTGTACATGTGCTGTAGCGCAGTTACTGAGGTTGGTTTCAGCTCATGGTTTACGCGCCTGTAATGGGCGATTATCTTCTGATAATCCAAATTTACCTACATTTATGCGGGGTAACTCTAAAAGCTATATAGACTATATATTGGTTTCTGTCCCTCTATGGTCCATGCTGCAAGACTTGGTTGTGGAAGACAGAATAGAGAGTGATCATCGTCCTTTATGTTTGACGCTCTCAGCTTCCCTATTTCGACAAAATCACTCAAGGAGACGTGACCTTTGTCATAGTCTAATTGAGCCCTTGGTATCGAATAACCGTAGAGCACTTAGATGGCCTTTGGTTTTGGGGAATGATAAGATTACTAAAAAAAATTATGAAATTTATATAGAAATAGTTTCTCCGTATATTAACTTGCCATTAACAGAGATACCAATCATGGAAATGCATGATAGGTTGGTAGAGGGACTTGAACCAATATTAAGTAAGGCCCCAAAACAAATAAAAAATAAGGGAACATCTAAATTAGCCTCGTTAGAGAACCCATGGTATAATAAAGAATGTCGTAATGCAAAAAAGGATTTGATTCAGGCATCAAAGGATAGGGACATAGCAACCCTAAGGGAAAAAAGGATTCTCTATAAGGGGGTGATAACTAAGGCAAAGAAAAGTTGGGAGGACAATATTTGGTCTGAACTGATAAAAGCATGTAAACTAAATGACCAGGTTACCTTTTGGCGTTTACTATCAAAGGGTAACAAAAAGGGAAATGTAACAAGGACCTTTTTCTTGATGCAAACACATGGGTAACCCACTTTTCAAAACTATACTCAACTACCAAAAAAGATATTAATTTTAATTTTGAAGAACTTGTTATTCATTCAAGTGATACCCCTCTACATTTTAGTCTAGCGGAAACATTAGTAGCAATAAATGCAATAAAACAAGGGAAGGCCCCTGGGCCTGATAAGATACCAGGTGACCTATGGAGGCATGAAAAGGAGATTTGGGCTCCCTACATTAATCTTTTGTGCAATACAGTTGCATCGGGTGCACCAATTCCTGAAACGTGGAGGGGTGCAGAGATTACAACTATTTTTAAAAAGGGTAACCGCCAGGATCCGTCGCACTATCGGCCGATTAGTCTAATTGACGTTTTACAAAAAATATATGCACGTCAAATCCTAAATAAATTGACCGATTGGATTGGGGAGTATAACATTTTATCAAAGTACCAAGCAGGCTTTAGAGCAAAAACTAGCACTATTGATCAGGTTTTTAGATTTCTTTGTATAATTTGGAAATATATTACAGTTAAGAAAACTCATTTGTACATAGCTTTTGTAGACCTTAAGTCAGCCTTCGACCTCATACCCAGAAATCTCCTGTGGAAATCACTAAAAGATCAGGGTGTCCCAGGGGAAATCCTCTTGCAGATTATTAGGTTACACGAGGATAATTTTGCAAGGGTTAGATGGGGGCCAAATGGCGAACTTACTGATCGAATACAAGTAAATAGGGGGGTAAGGCAAGGTTGCGTGCTGGCTCCTACCTTATTTTCGTTGTACGTTAACGATATCCCTGAATATCTCTTGGGCTGCGAGCATGACTCTCCCAAGTTGGGGGGGGTGCCAGTACCGGCACTTTTATTTGCCGATGATACAATTTTAATATCACAAACCCCCAAAGGTCTGCAACACTTACTTAATACTTTCGAAACTTACTGTGAAACAAAGGGCTTGGAAATTAACTCTACTAAAACGAAATACATGGCTGTTAATCCGCACAAATCTTTTAAAAAAAATTTAACTGTAAGAAATGAGAGGATAGAATATGTGCAAAATTTTAATTATTTAGGTATTACTCTGGATTCTAAAATAAACTGGAGACCACAGTTGGATAAAAGTAAAACAATATTAATTCAAAATTCAGTCCCAATAGTAAGGATGCACGAGAGCAGCTTATCTAAAGCTGTCTCTCCTGCATTGGAGTTACATAAATATAGGGTGCAACCTGCTTGCTTATATGGGGCTGAACTGTGGGGTCATGCGACAAAGAATAGTTTTATGGTGTATGAGAACACATTTTTAAGGAAATTGTTATGTTTGCCAAAACGTACACCTTTAATACCAGTAATAATAGACCTAAATATTCGCCGCATTGACCAGCATGCGGCTTTGCGGCCACTATTATTTTGGGTACGTTTGTGGGCCACAGATGAACTTGCTCATTATAGAGAAGGGTTGGAGGAAATTTTTAGAATAAAAAATACCACAAGGTTATTATGGCTGAATCATATACAGGATTGGTTTTATAAATTAGGACTAAAACATTTTTGGGAAGAACCTCAGGGTTTGTCGTTGGGATCAAAAAAGCTGTTGAAACAGACTTTTTGGGCATTTGTACAAGGTACTTTGTTACATTGTCCAAAACTAGGTACTTTATCTACTAGGTTCCTCGCAATAAAACCAAATGGCAAATTCGAGTCCTTTCTAGACGAAATTCAACCACAACTTGCCAAATCTCTTTATCTTAAATTCCGCTACGGGATTTTGCAAATTAAAGCAAATACTATGAAATGGGTACGTAGCGTAGATGGTGCAAACAATGGCTGTTGTGATATCTGTCACACAGGTGCAAAAGAGAATGAATTACACGTGTTATTCTTTTGTCCAGCCTACATACATGCTAGGAGGAAGTGGATTAAACCAATCTGTCAACTCTTGGGTATTAGATTATGTAATGAGGCAGGAAGAGTATTGCGAACAGACACAACACAAATTATTGTGTTTAGTGTAAGTAGATACCTTTTTAGTGTTGATTTAACAAGAAAGAGATTGGGATTGAAATTTTTGGTATTTTTAACGAATATGTAATGTTAATCAATTTATAATCAGATGTTTGATTTTAGCTAGTCCTGTGAAGCTTTGTAGTTGGGTTTTAAGAAACTGTTATAATCGTTTTTAAAATGTGTGTTAATGGGCGGGTTACCCTTTTTAAGTATTGTTGTATGATGTTTTTATGTAATCTTTTATGGTTTTTTTAAAATCGAAATAAAGATTGAAATTGAAATTGAAATTGAGTAATTGTCAGCATCCTCTTCTCTAACGGTGAGGAGCTTATCTCTACCTTTGCCAGCAAAGGAGAGCCACAAGATAGCTGCCCACTGCTCTTGAGGGACCCTCTGTACGTTACAGACCCTCTCTAAAGCAGTTATCCATTTGTGGATGTCATCCCCAACATGGTAGGGAGGGACAGTCTTGCTCAGGTTGTTATTGTCAAAGGAATGTTCCTTACTTCTAGGCACACTGTTGCTGCCACCCTGGGACTCTAGTCCCAATGTCTTCATAGCCTTCTGAACTTCAAGGGACTCTCTGTCAAGGGCCAACTGCTCTTGCCTGAGCCTAAGCCTAGCTTTCTCAAGCTCCAGAAGTTGGTACTCCCTATCTAAAGAGTTCCCTCCCTTACTAGAAATGGAGGTTCCTACTGACTGTCCTGTGGCATTGGATTCTCTTGAGGAGGATCTAGACCTCCTCTGTCTAATCTGCACTCTCCCAGGAGGAACAAAGGGGTAGTATAGATTAAATTAAAAGGAACCTCACAAAGTATTTATAAAAATATGTATTTATTATATAACACTATCTAGTATGTTACAGTATCTCCTAGATGGAGATAGACACAAAGCACACAATACCTTAGCAAAGAAATCACAGTAAATAGCACTAATACACAGTGGGCCCCGGGGGGGACCAAACCATATACTAAGAAAGCGGTATAAGAACCACGACTCGAGTCAGGACAATGTCGAGAGGACGTAGAATTGCTGGGGACCCACAGAATCACCCAAGGTAAGAAGATAGGGACCCCACGGAGAGCGTTTACAGTGTGTGAACACGACCGCGTGCTCCGTACAAGTCTATGTGCAAGTCGCGGTTGGATTTTTAAAGATTAGGGCCCCTTCCCAGTGGACCCTGAAGAAACCCCTGGAAGACAGAAGTTTGGAGAGCCACCCCACCCGTGGATACCGTGGTACCTAAGTTACCTATCCCAGGGAAGCCGGGTGCATAGGTGTGAAGTGCTGTCTGAAACCGCCGTCGAACCCAATGGAGGACTTCAGGAAAGTGCCGCTGCTGGAAGAGGAGAAAGTGTCCGGAGGAATCCAAACGTGGATTCTTGAAGAAGAGTACCTGAAAGCAAAGGGGACAGAGTCTATGTCACTCAGGGGTGACCAGGAGACTTGGAAGCCGGATGCCCTCCGATGTCGGGTGCTTCAGGAAAGGTGACGGTGACCTTGACTCCGCAGCTACGAGGACCAGGCGATGCTGAGGACAAACAGGACCCGGATACAAGCTATCCCATGAAGGATGTCGAGTGCTGAGGGGTCGGTGTCCGGTGGGAGCACCAACAAGCCTTGGCAAATGCAACCCACGCAGGAAGTCAAGAAGGTGCACGGTTGGGACCAGCAAGGTCCAGGAGACTCACCACAAGCTGGGGAGTCAGGGCAGTCCCAGAACAATCAGGGGAGTCCAAGGAAAACAAAGGTGACCCACAGGCCAAAGGCACAGGAGTCGCAGGAGGACCTCAAGCAGCTCACCAAAAGAGGCAGGCCACGATGCACACTATGCGGTGTGCCCAAAGATTCTGGTCACTGGAGGTGCTCAAAGTTAGGGCTACTTGGAGCCCGAAGATCTTCTTGCAAAGATGTCAACAAGCCTTTGCAACTGCAAAGGGGACGCGGTACCTAGGGGTTCGGATATTGCAATCCCCATGAGGTCTACTGGCCTCAAACTTGGTAAGAGGGTAGAGCAGGGGAGTGACTCCTTCACTACAAGGGAGATTACTTTGGTTGTCCTTGATGCTTCACAGGCCTTGGAAGATTCCTGTATGATGCACATGCACAGACTGGAAGGGAGACGAAGTCAGGCCCAAACGTAGTCCAGCGAAGTCCAGCGTGCCCAGACGGTAGAAGTGCAGTGGTTTCAGTTCTGAATCTTATCCCACGACGAATCTAGGGACCTACACCCAGGTAAGTCCTTCAGTACCCTAGGGAAAGGGTTGGGAAGATTCGGGGACCCTCCCAAGGGAGGGTCTGGACAGGGGGGAGGTTACTCCCATGTCCTTTGTCCAGTTTTGCGCCAGACCGGGAGCCAACGGCTCCCAGGACTGGTTTGAACTGGACTATGCATAGGGACACCAAATGTGCCCCTCATTCAGACTTTCATACGCTGGCAATCGCACCCACCCAGCCCTAATACACTAAATCCTGTCTGGGAGGTGGTCACACCTGCCTGTGACAGGATGCCTATTGTTCTGCCTTCCCCTGCTCGAGCTTGGCTCAGCAGCAGGAGGGCAGAAATGTGTCTCTGGTCAGCAGCAACCATTTTGTGCTGTCTGGGACTAGAAGGCCGGTACCCGGAACACTGAGAGCCTAATTGAGGGCTCTTCCAGTGCTTGGAATCATACCCCCACACCGTTTACGGTGTGGGGGTATGATTCCAACATGTTTGAGACCAAACATGATAGGATTCGTTGCAGCCGTTTTCCAGATGGTTATCGCACGATTACACGGTGCCCCTCTATATAGTAAATGGCTGCTTCACTGACAACCCAGGAGAATGGACTCTGTAGGCTGCAGGGGTGTCCTGCTCATGCAGGGGCACCCTCTCACTTAGAACCAAGCACCTTGCCCTCAGGATTGCAAAGGCCTGCTATAGGGGTGACTTATAGCGTTTGAGTGCAGTGACCCTTAGATATAGTAAACCTATATCTTTAGTAAGTGGTGCATGCACCAACTTCCACAGGCTGCAATGGCAGGCATGTAGTTCCATTTTTAATGGTCTCTCATGGGTGGCATAATGCATGCTTCAGCCCATGGGAGACCTCTGGGGTGCCTATGCCCTGGGTACATGGGGTACCATATACTAGAGACTGACAAGGGTACCCCAGTATCCAATCTGGGATGTACCTAGGTACTGAACACAACAGTACAGTTTAGGGAGAAAGCAGGTAGACTGGGGTCCTGATTAGCAGGATCCCAGTCAGACTAGTCAAAAACAGCATCACATCCAGCAAAAAGTGTGGGTAACCATAGAAAGCAGATCCTACTTTCCTACAAAAAGCTTCCCATGAGACTCAACCTGGTGATCCTGAGGACTCTGACCTACTACTACCCCCACTGGCCACGCTAGGAACGGAGGAATCATTCTGGGCAACAAGCTAACCATGATGACTCAGGTCAACTCTGTCTTCTCCTCCTGCTTCTTCATCCTTCACATGCTTTGTAAGATATTTAAATGGCTACCCCAAAGCTCAAGACGCACCATCACCCAGGCTCTCATCTCCAGCCAACTGGACTATGGCACTTCTCTCTACGCAGGGATCGCAGTTCACCTCCTCCAACGACTACAGACATACAGAACGCCGCAGCCAGACTTGTCCTGGATCACCTTAGATGAAACGACATCACCCTCTGCCTCAGCTTCAGACCCGCCTACTTAAACCAGCACCTTAAGTTCCATCAGTCCATCCGACACCTCCTCTCTGCGTCCCTTTCCTCTAAACCTCACCCCCAAATCCGATGTAGCAGATGAGGAGGTTGCTCCTTCTCCTACCTAGCAGCAAGGATATGGAATGAGCTACCCTTTCATCAACAAAGCTCCCCATTTCTTCCAGAGTTCAGTTCTGAAAGTCCCTGAAGACCTCGCTATTCAGTTAATCAACTGGACCCTGCCAGCCCTTGGATACCCTCATGGGTGGAAAGTAGCTCTCTACAAACCTACTGATTGATTGATTGCCTAAGTATATCTAAAAGAATTGTAAAATTTGAATAAATCTGGAGATATGGGTTATTATGTCATTTGTTAAGCTGGCAAAATGCAGATCTCTGTAATACATAGATCGAACGTGGCACTCCAAACCATATGAGAGAACTATTCAATGCCTGACACACTGCTGGAGATTAAATATCTGAGAGATAATTAAAATAAAACATAAATACAATATCTGAGCTGCACCATGTGTTGTGCTTGCTTTTGATTAGCATAGAGCTAATTTATCTTTGTCAGTGCATTTGGACCATGACAGCTTGCTTCTCTCAAAGTGTTTTACAAGGTCTAGAACAGCATTCCATTTTCACCACATCTGTACTAGTTATGTGCTAGAAGGATGTTTTGTAATGGTTAAAAAAGGTGTACCTTGTTTATGTGATCTTTCAAAGCGTTTTCAAAACAAGTTAAAAGGCACATGTTTCTTATAAAAATCAATGGAATTCATCTTCTACAGTATTCAGTGCAGTTACAATCTACAGCTGATTAGATGTGTCTGCCAAGAAACTAAAGTGAGTGCAGGCACTGTCTTGTTTATACTTTATCCACCACAAGCTGATCGAACGACTCCACCACATTGGCATCCAAGGGGATGCGCTCAGATGGATCACCCCCTTCCTCACGGAAGAACCCAGAAGATCCACCTCCTACCTTTCACCTCCAAACCCAAGGAGATCACCTGCAGTGTCCCCCAAAGCTCATCCCTCAGCCCCATACCCTTCTACGCATATATGACCCCGCTGGCCAACATCGTCAGATCCCACAGTCTCAACATAATTTCCTACGCAGACGACGCCCAGCTCATCCTCTCACTCACCAACGAACCCTCCACCACCAGAATCAACTTCCACTGATGCATGAAAAGCGTCGCCGACTGGATGAAAAACAACTGCCTGAGCTGAACACTGACAAGATGGAAGTACTGATCTTCTGCAACAGCAGCAACACATGGAACGACTCCTAGTGGCCATCAGACCTAGGACCACACCAGAAACCTCGGAATCATCATTGACAACAAGCTCACCATGAAATCACAGATTAACACCGTCTCCTCCACCTACTTCCTCACTCTGCTCATGCTATGTAAGATCTTCAAGTGGCTACACCTACACACGAGACTCACTGTGACACTGGCCCTGATCACCAGCCAACTGGACTACGGCAACACCCTCTACGTAGGAATCACCACATACCTACTACAGAGACTTCAGACCATACAGAACGCCGCAGACAGACTCATCCTTGCCTTCCCTGACAAACCCACATCACACCCTACCTCAGGCAACTCCACTGGCTCCCAGTACAAAAGAGATTCCAATTCAAGCTGCTGACCTGCGCACACAAGGCTCTACACAACCAAGGACCCGCCTACATTAACCACTGCCTGAACATCCACGAACAGTCAAGAAGACTATTCTCCGCCTCCCTCTCATTTGCCCATACTCCCTGCAGCTACCAAAGCAGAAGTAAAGGATGCTCCTTCTCCCACATTGCAACAAAGACCTGAAACAGCCTCCCCACGCAACTCCAGACCATCACCTCACTTCCACAATTCGTAAGGGCCCACAAGACCCGGCTGTTCGAATAAGCCTCTGGGACCTGCAACGCCTGGATATCCTATCAGATGATTAGCCGCGCTTTATAAATCCAGATTGATTGATTGATTCTATTTGTAAACAGAAGCTTATTGGTGTCTTACATTTTTGTAAGAATATTTTTTTAGTTAATAGGCAGAAGCTTATCGGACCTTAAATTTTAGTAAGAATGATTTTCTCATTATAAGCACAGCTATTGGCTCTTTCATGACGGTACGAATATGTTTTCGATTTGTGGGTACAGACTTTCTAGTAAAAGTTCCAATAATGCCTATGATTCTGGTCAAGAATGAAGTAGACAGGCAGGGACTTGCTGACAGAGAGAAAGCCCACAAAAATGAAGAAGAAATAACAAATAAAGCTTTCTAGAAATGAGAGCCTTTATTGTTCTCCCTAAAGTTTAATGTGGAGCACTAAGACAAGATTAAAGACCTGGGTCTCCGTGAAGGGTGTCTCTCCAGGTTTGAAGGCGGGCGGCATGGTTTGACGAACGTGTGCCTATAACCAGCGCCCCCCCCCCCCCAAGGTCTCCATGAGGCGAGACAGAATTTAGTCTCTAATTATTTACCTTTCACAGAAGGCTGAAAGGTTACCATACCGTAAGTACACGGCATGGTTCATATGTGACCCAGGGACGGGTGCACCTTAGCGTGTGCATACCTCTCGGGTCTTCACATAGGTCTTGAAGAAAACCTAGTAATATCCTTGAAAGGTTGAAACATGTAGACCACCACAACCACCACTTTATATAGATATCTTAGGTCAATCTAACCTGTCTAGGTATCACACCTTGTTTTTAATCTTGTCTTATTGCTCCACATTAAACTTTAGGGAGAACAATAAAGGCATTTTTAATTCACTTTCTCACTCACTTGCACTATCGCTGCGAACAAAAAACCCACTCCACTGTAAACAAGTGTTGAAGCACACCCGGGTGGCATTCGGCTACTCGGGTGGGACCCCAATGATGAAGCATGTCACCAACTAGGTTGGTGAGTGAGGGGTCTTTTTTAAGGAATAACTTTTTCCTTTCCTTTTCGTTCTCTCTGTACCTCGCTGATTCCTTCTTTTCTCGGGGTATACTCCTTTAATTGTTTATTGCTATTATCCCAAAACCCTTTCTCTCTAATTGTTGAATATAGTCCAGTATTTATACCCAGTTATGCCGTTGAAGTGGGGAGAAGCTTCTAGAGGCATGCCTTTGAAATGCACAGGTGCCCTGCCTTTCTGGCCCTTAATCCAGACTAACTACTGGGAGTATGCAACCCTTTGTGTGAAGGCAGGACCCAGCCTATTTAAGTGTTAGTGGGGCTGGGCCCAGCTCCTCCCTTCCATCCTGCCAGTGATGGTCCATCCAGTCACACCGAAGCTCCCCATTGTGTGTGGCTGTCTAGGAGGAATACACAAAGCTCAGCTGTCAACTACACCCAGTCATGTGTCCCAGAGACAGGCTGCAGACACCAAATGGCTAAGGCAGGAAAATGGCAACTTTCTAAAAGAGGCATTTTCAAAATTGTAATTGGGCTTCACCTAGGGTGACCAGAATTGTAAAGCCAAAAACCGGGACATTTCACGAAAATAGAAGAAGGACTACAGTTTTAAACAACTGCTAACAATCCCTGCTTTGTAAAACATAAAAAAGTACCTCCCGCCGTTTTCTGTCGACCCTCTCTAAAAACCGGGACAGGAGCTACATTTCCTGAATTCTGCCGGGACAGCTGGTGAAAAACCGGGACCGTCCGGGCAAATCCGAGACGCCTGGTCACCCAAGCTTCACCATAAGTTAGGATTTTTCATTACAATTCCAAAGCTTTCAAACATGAACTGGTTGCCTATTCCTATTTGGAAATTACACTTATCAAATGTAATAAAGTAACTCCAGTGCTATTCTATGGGAGAGGTAGGCCTTACAGTAATGAAAAACAAATGTAAGAGTTTTTTTACTACAAGGACATGTAAAACTTAAACGTACATGTCCTACTTTTTAAACACATTGCACCTTGCCTTCTTGGCTGTCCAGAGCCTACCCTGGGGGTGGCATATGTTTTAAAAAGGAAGGTTTGGGCCTGGCAAAAGGTTTCCTTTGTCAGGTCGAAATGGCAGTTTAAAACTGCACACACAGGCTGCAATAGCAGGCCTGCAACATGATTAAAGTGCTACTTAAGTGGGTGGCACAATTAGTGCTGCAGGCCCACTAGTAGTATATACTTTATCGGCCCTGGGCATACGTACTGCCACTTTGCTAGGGACTTACAAGTAAATTAAACATGTCAATTGGGTATAAGCCAATCTAACATGCTTTAAGGAGAAAGCATAAGCGCTTTAACACTGGTTAGCAGTGGTAAAGTGTGCAGAGTCCTATGGCCAACAAAACAGGAGGTCTGAAGGCAAAAAGTTCATGGAAAACCACACCAAGGATGCCAAGTCTAACATATAGTTTGATTTCTTATTATAAACCATGACAGTGGGGCATTCCGAACCCATTTATCAAAGGCTTACATACTGTGTGAACGGTTTAGTAAGCATGACAGGCTTAGCCACTTCAATGCAGAAAGCTATGGTTGAAAAAGAGCAAGCACACTTAGCATGTGGTAAATGCTTACCACAGGTAAGTAAATATGGCAGTGACTGGAACTCATTAGCATTTGGAATGAGAGCCTCAATATTGCTTTTTACTACCTGTTGAATTTTCAGTTTCCTTGTAGAAAAGGTTGTTGCATCCATTTTAGCTTCGCTATAAATCACATGGTGCCCAGTTACCGCCAGACTATGCTCCGTGGTACACAAGGCAGCGTACAACTTAAAACCTGCACACCCAATGAACTGCAACTGAGAGGAGAAGAATGCTTGCGCACACCTTTGCGTCACAACCACCTAGGTTGTCTGCCCTACAGTAGCTCCAGAGGCAATTTTTAAGCTTATCTTCCCTAAAGATGCAAATTGACATGGCACCTCCCATGTAAAATCAGAGTACCATTCTAGAAGTTTTTCGCCCTATATTTGGAGATTTTCTTTTAGCAATTAATGTGCAAACATTATGAACGTTGCTTGCCTTGCATCGTGGAGCGCAGGGCCCGGGCGCCTCTGAAGTCAACTCTGCATGCACTCGGAGTCAGCACTAATAAAGATATTCGATCATGGCTGCCACTCATCTCAGCAGATTTGTGTCACTTCCAAGCTACTGACAGGTCAGACCGCTGCCTCCCTGACTCCGAGATCCTATCCAAGATGGCCGCCACAAACTACTTCCACATGCTCATTATGGGAACAAGATGGGAAAACAAGACTACACTTCTCACTGTGGCTTTTAATGCAAAACTGTGGATAGGGCAGGCCCAGTGCAGCCAAAAGAAAGCACAAGTCTGCTTTAGGTTCAAAGCGCCAATGAGGTATAATGTGCACATTGACAGAGAAGAGACTCATTTTTCTATCAACCACTGGCTGAGTCATTGTGGATAGCCAATGAGTTTGAGGTATGATGAAGGCAGGATGTTATAATTTTAACTAGCTTCAGCATTTAGAACTTACCAATAATAAGCATGTATCTCATATACAATACCCTTCCAAAAGGGGGAGAGAAGCTATTATTTTAGTTTTTATTATAGGGATGAATAACATGGAAATGTCTGGGACCAGGATTATAGCCAAGTCAGTAATGGATATCGATAAAATATTGTACTACATTTTGCAAATCTGTAATTGTCTTCTCCGTGTACCAATGCCTGCATCCCAAGAATAGAGTTAGAAACCTGAGTCTCTAAATCAACACGCAAAAAATGCAACAGACCGGAGCACACGTAGTTGAAACACTGATGCTGGTTATGGTCCAGCCATAACATTTAAATGAACTAGGCAGGCCACTGCTGCAGAACCAGGTCTGGCACTTACATGAGGCAAATGGCAAAATACTAGGATGGCCCGAAACCCGTCCTATTCCTTAATGGGCAAGGAGTGCTCAAATTACAAAATACGAATTTTGCCTGTAGTCCTGAACACCCTCACACCATTCATAAGCAGAACAACATGGCCCGCTTAACGCCTCGTGGAAAAGGCTCTTTTCTAATAATATACTTGTTGGAACTATTTACATTTCAGCCACATGTGTGGAAAATCGTACTAAAATGGGTAGAAGGGGAGAAAATGTTTACGGCTTTTAAATACTTCATTTGATTACTTGATTGCTGTTGATGGAGCAAGGTTTCATAAATGAAACTTGCTTGTACGCAATCCTCCTCATAGTATTAATTTATTAAAATTGTATTGTTAATACTAACCTTTGCATACACTACACAAAGGGGAGAGAAGCTTGCATATGTGTTTTACTAAAGAATAACGCTTGTCTGTAATCCAAAATGGCCGCTAAAGCGCAGGAACCTCACTGCGCATGTCGCAACCTGATCACATGATGTGACGTCTTTCTTTGCTCGGTGGGAAACTTCTGCTTCTGCGCAGTATGCATTAAAATGGCTGCTTGATGTTTTCACATGCTTCAGCTTGCTCTCATGTCATTGTTAAATTGTCGTTTTCTTAACGCTACTAATGCAGGACAGTATTATAATTAATTGGGAATAGAGTAGGAAAAGTGGGCATACAGTGAAACATTTTATTTGTGATTTTAATATTTTCTTCTTGCACTTTTATTAGTTCGTAAACTTGGGCCTGGGTTGGTGACTTGTAACTCGAGAGACGATGGTTCTGCGCATGTATCCTGTGTGCCTGCCAAGTGAAGTCAACTTGGACGTCTCCCAAGGCCATGACCCATTGGCCGAAGATGCTGTACTTTATGTTTCCTGTGGACAAAATGATACTTTTCCCCTGTAAAATGTATAACATTTGTCGTGAGACGGGTGGGAAATAAAGCGAATGTATTAATTTGAAGGGGTGGGAACGTAAAGACAATAGGCTTTACAATTAAGGCCAAATCGATATGGTGCGAGAATCCACCCCTGTCTCTGTCCAATCAGAAGTAGTGGCCCCATATTTTAGCAACATTAAGGGGAGGTACATGGGCGTAGAAGGGTATAATAGAATATAGCATTAGTTAATTAGTCAGAGCATGCGTTCACGAAGAACAGGCGTCCATGCTGCCAGAGTGCTCTTAGCTCCAGACTGCCATGCTGATTGGTTGCTGACTAAATCCCTGTCCAGAAGAGGTCCTGAGGAGGGGGCGGCGGAGTCCATTAGAAGGAAGGCACAGGAGAATCGAGTAGAAGTCGAGTATCAGAGAGGGGAACGACGCAGGCGTCGTTGTAGAGAGGTCACCGGTCCTGTCTTGATTCGGGAAGAAGTTTTTGCTCTTCATCCTTCCTGGGTCCTATTCTTTCCAACTCCTCTGCTACGGGGTTTTGGTTCTCGCACTTAGGTAAATATAATGCAACCTTTAGTTGCGCTGCTATTTCTATCCTCTCCTCTTCTTTAAACACCGCCATTGATTAGCAATAATCATTTCTATGCTTAATCTTGGGTATTACGATTAAGTACCATGTGGCTCTGTATTTTACTCTGCTAAATCTTTAGATAAACATTTTAAAACTTCCTGACTCAGTGGTTATTTCAGGATTATGTACTATAATGAATGTCACTCATTTTAAACTTCCCAATTAGCAAAGGATTCATTGGTAAGTCATTACTCTTCAATCAGAAGGTAATTGGTAGCAGGGATTTTTGATAAGAGTAACAACTGATAAACCCAGCGTAAGTATTAGCGTAGTGTGAATGTATGGGCCCAAGTGAGTATCTAGTGTATGAATGCTGTTTGCTAATATCGCGCTGGATCAGTTTTCTGGTAATCAGAGGATGGTTACTATTTGTTAATTGGGTAATGAGAATTTTTATCTGTATTTTTATGAACTAACATCCGCTTAAATATTGAGTTTTGTTTTATGTTGTCCAGAATACCCCGGGGTAAAAAGAATAGCGGGTGGCAAGTGGAAGCCATACTGCAGTGAGGTTATCTGTCAGGCAGAAATAGTACTGAGAAGTTAAGCAGGACTTTCAGTACTCGTTAGGGACTCTATGCGTGTGAGTAATAGCAAAAAGAGTACGCTGGTAAAAATTTGATGTTATATCACCTAGAAAGGGTAACATTGGAGAAGTAACAGGTACTTCTGGAGCTTGTGTGAAGAGTAGACGGAAGTGTTTTACTCGTAGTGTATGTTTAGTAAACGGAAAGGTTTTACTAAAAGTGTGGAAGAAACTATCTTTTTCGAATTTAGAGAAACTGGCATGTTAGCGAATGTTTTATGTTGTTACTGAAATTAAGAATTATAGAGAAAATAAGTTTTGCGTAAATTTTTGTAAAGGGAGGGTCAGTTGCCGGAGAGGGAGCTGACGTCACAAAACGCCGCGCTGGGATTCGTTGAATCCGCGGGTGTGGAAAGACCCTTGTAAAGGAGGGGTTAGTAGTCAGGAGTAGTACTGACGTCACAGGTGCCGCGCTGGGATTGGCTAAGCCAGCAAGGACAGAAAAGAGCAGATTGTAAAGGAAGGGTTGACAGATAAACGTCACCAAAAGGCCGCGCAAGGATTGGCTCGGAAATAAAAGATAGCGGACATTTGATTGGTCAAAATTATAGAAGCGAAATTCTTAGTGGATAAGGATTGCATGTTAAAACGCGATCCGACTTTAACAGGAACTCGTCCGGATAGGAGATTCCTAGGTTTTGCAGAAAATAATTTTGTACACCGAAGATTAGATAGAATGTACGGAGAAAGGAGAAAAATGTCCTTTCTGCAAAAGATTAAGAACTATTTTAAAAAGGATAAACCACGCAAAACTAGAGAAGGAATTATTATTCCACCAGCTAAAACGCCCGCTTCATTCATGATGATGGAGAGAGGTTATCATACTTGTGTATGGATGGAGAATTAGATAGAATATACCAAAAATGATGGAATACTACCATTTCCCGAGAATGGCACGTTCAATGGGCGACTTCTTCAGAATTTGAGATTGAGGATGAATGACTTAGAACCCAGACCTAGATTAACCCAGTACGAAGCTCTAGAACATGGGTACTCACAAACTTTCTCCCGGGGGCCAAATTTACAGTGTGGTTTGTGGCCGAGGGCCGCACCGGTGGGTGCGGGGTCAGTGGGGGAGGGGGCGGGGCTAGAGCAAAAAAAAAACTGTGACCATGAGGTTGAACACAGGCCCCTGCAGCGGACGCCTTCGTCCACTGAGCCACCAGACCCGGCATACACACATCTCTCTCTCTCTCTCTATCTCTCTTTCTCTCTTTCTCTCTCTCTCTCTCTGTCTCCCTCCCTCTATCTCTCCCTCCCTCTCTCTCTCTCTCTGTCTCCCTCCCTCTCTCTCTCCCCCCCTCTCTCTCTCTGTCTCCCTCTGTCCCACTCTGTCTCACTCACTCTGTCTGTCTCCCTCTGTCTCACTCACTCTGTCTGTCTCCCTCTCTCTCTCTCTCTCTGTCTCCCTCCCTCTCTCTCTCTCTCCCTCTCCCTCCCTCTGTCTCCCTCCCTCTGCTTCCCTCTGTCTGTCTCCCTCTGTCTCCCTCCCTCTGTCTCCCTCTATCTGTCTCCCTCCCTCTGTCTCCCTCTGTCTGTCGCCCTCCTCCCTCTGTCTGTCTCCCTCTGTCTGTCGCCCTCCTCCCTCTGTCTCCCTCTGTCTGTCTCCCTCCCTCTGTCTCCCTCTGTCTGTCGCCCTCTGTCTCCCTCTGTCTGTCGCCCTCTGTCTCCCTCCCTCTGTCTCCCTCTCTCTCTCTCTCTCCCTCTGTCTCCCTCTGTCTGTCTCCCTCCCTCTGTCTCCCTCTATCTGTCTCCCTTCCTCTATCTGTCTCCCTCCCTCTGTCTCCCTCTGTCTGTCGCCCTCCTCCCTCTGTCTGTCTCCATCCCTCTGTCTGTCTCCCTCGGTCTGTCGCCCTCTGTCTCCCTCCCTCTGTCTCCCTCTCTCTCTCTCTCCCTCTGTCTCCCTCCCTCTGTCTCCCTCCCTCTGTCTCCCTCCCTCTGTCTCCTTCTCTCTCTGTCTCCTTCTCTCTCTGTCTCCTTCTCTCTCTGTCTCCCTCCCTCTGTCTGTCTCCCTCTCTCTGTCTGTCTCCCTCTCTCTCTGTCTCCCTCTCTCTCTGTCTCCCTCTGTCTCCCTCTCTCTGTCTCCCTCTGTCTGTCTCTCTCTCTCTCTGTCTCCCTCCCTCTCCCTCCCTCTGTCACCCTCCCTCTGTCTCCCTCCCTCTGTCTCCCTCCCTCTCCCTCCCTCTCCCTCCTTCTGTCTCCCTCTGTCTCCCTCCGTCTCCCTCTCCATCTCTGTCTCTCTGCCTCTCTGTCTCTGTCTGTCTCTATCTGTCTGTTCCTGTCCTTGTCTCTGCCTCAATCTGTCTCTGTCTGTCCCTGTCTCTGTCTCCCTCCCTCTGTCTCCCTCTCCGTGTCTGTCTCTGCCTCTATCTGTCTGCCCCTGTCCCTGCCTCTATCTGTCTCTGTCTGTCCCTGTCTCTGTCTGTCTCTGTCCGTCTCTGCCTCTATCTGTCTCTGCCTCTATCTGTCCCTGCCTCTGTCTCTCTCTCTATCGCTGTCTGTCTCTGTCTGTCTCTGCCTCTATCTGTCTCTGCCTCTATCTGCCCCTTCCTCTATCTCTCTCTCTCTCTCTCTCTATCGCTGTCTGTCTCTACCTCTGTCTCTGCCTCTATCTGTCTCTGCCTCTGTCTCTGCCTCTGTCAGTCTGTCCCTGTCTCTGCCTCTATCTAGCTCTGTCTGCCCCTGTCTCTGTCTGTCTCTGCCTCTATCTGTCTCTGTCTCTATATGTCTCTGTCTCTATCTGTCTCTGTCTCTATGTGTCTCTGCCTCGATCTGTCTCTGCCTCTATCTGTCAGTCTGTCCCTGTCTGTCTCTGTCTATCTCTGTCTCTATCTCTATCTGTCTCTGTCTGATTCTGTCTCTATCTGTCTCTGTGCCTCGGGCAGTGCACACGTACTTTGTCTACACGTCCCGGTCACCAGCCCAGAGACAGCCCCCCCCACTCCCACCTCTCCCTGTGTAATGTAAAAGCCAGCTCTTTTCTCCTGGAAAAGACCACTATCGCGTGGCAAGTGTGAGTCGTGTGACAGGTGTGACAATAAAAGGCTGGGGGTGGGTTGGTTCAGATTCAGTCACATCCGTCTGGTGAACGAATGATAAGTAGCACTGGACACCAGGCGCGCAACGCCCATTGGCCTCAAAGGGCTTCAGCCTCCCCCCCTCGTGTGTGTCAGCCCGGGCTGAGACAGCGTCCCGAGCACACACACAGCCGCACTCGAGTACTTCACAGGTCTTTAAAAGACCATTTAAATGTTAATGAGGCTTTGTTGTATTTCGCGTCTTCTTAGCGCCCCTGCATCTCCACTCTGACTATCCTGGAATCGCCCGGCCCCCATAAGCAGAGTCTCTCGGAGTCCACGCTGCAAACACAGGTACGATCGATGTCTGCAAGGTCCGCGGGCCGCCAAGGAAGGCTTGCCGGGCCGCTGGCGGCCCGCGGGCCGTACTATGAGTACCCGTGCTCTAGAAGAATGGGAAACCGAGGCATTTGAGCGGGATAGATCTAGAAGTAATAGGAGTTATCCAGGATTTTTTCCCAGATATCTACGTGAGTCTAGGGATGGTCAGATGAAACAATGGAGAAGGGCAATGATTACAGAAGGATTATATCCATTGTTCTCAGCAGAGGAGAAATTAGGAAGTAAGTGCACAGAAAAGACCAAACATTTAATGAGAAATGAGGAGTCTGAAGACGAATTTATGGAGGAAATGTTAAGAAATCCCCCACCATATCAGGAAGGGACAAGTGGATGCACCCCAAGTGCACCACCAAAAACTCCATTAGTACCACAGGTAATGCATGAATTCACCACAAGTAGAATACTTCATGACAAAGAAAAAGAAGCCCTAGAAAAGACCAGAGCAGAATTAATACAGAAAATAACCCAGATAAAAGTACATCCTGATTCGTTGACCATACCTGTAACGATTGGTCCAGTAGTTCCATTATATGGTACTCAGGGAAATTGTCCTCCACCGATACTTGCACCTACTCCTGTGAGTAATCCCAGACCTGAAGCTCCAGTTATAATTGAGGATCAATTTAGTGACTGTGAATCCACAATATCACTTATGGACTTGCCTATTCGAGGTTCTGTAAATAGTACTCCAAGAAAAGATGTACCTGGAGGTTCAAAAGATGTAAGTTTAGTAACTTCATCGGGAGCAAAAAGTGCTACCATAGTAACACCTGAAGATCTAGAAAGATGGGTGCAAGGGTCCGTTAAACAGTGCACACCTCCGAAAATAATGGACATTCATAAATTAAAAGTCGAATTAGAAGAAATAATAGCAGGAAATGTAGGACTAGAACGCTTAAATACCTATGATGAAGAAGAATTATTGTTCCTGTGCAGGAGTATCACCAGAAATGTAAGGATATTCCATGAAAAATTATCCAATTTAGCACTACAGATGGGAATAGAAATAGGGAGATCAAAGGTACTACAGAAACCCTATAGAGCAGAATTTTCGGACAAAGATTTAGAAAATATGAATGCCTCTGGAAGAAGATTACAAATAAGAGAATTAATGTTAGTTTTGCAAAAATGGGGAGACCTAGATAAATGGAAAACTAGGTGGGCCAAGAAAAAGGAAGAAGCACGAACAAGTAGAACAGCATCGGAATATGTGATGAAGGAAACAGGGAAAGCAGACCAAATGTATCCCATGAGAGAAGTTGCGGGAGGAGGCTATGAACATGTCCCATGGAGCAGACAGGATATTTTGTCATTTACGAATGATTTTCCAAAGTTGAGAGAAAAACCTATTGAATGGTACAAGCAAGTTGACAGGTTTGTGAAGGTGTCGAAGGTATTGTTGAAGGATTTGGATGGGTTGTTTGACATAGTGGTACCTGCCAATTTGTGGACAGATTGTAAAATTACAGTGGATTGGCCTAGTGATGAATATCCTAGAGATCCGAAGACAAGTGCCCCGTCAAATGATGTGATGAAAAAGTATCAGCAGGTGATAACTTACCTGAAAGGGAAAATACCCCCGAAAGAAACAGATTGGGTAAAAATAGATCGAACTACCCAAGAAGCTAATGAATCGGTGCATTCCTACAATGAGCGTTTATTGCAGGTATTTAAACAATATAGTGGATTTGAGGACATTGGAGACAAGAACATGAGTCAGTTTGTGTATCGGTTTGTTTACGGTTTGAAGCCGGAGATTTGCCAGATGATTAAACAACACATGCTGTGTTGGCAGGGAAAGCCCTTACATGAAATTCTGAAATATGCAAAATATTGTGGAGACGATATTGAAGATAGACACAAGAAATTGCAGGAAAAAGTGATGTGGGCTCAGGTGAAAATGGCAGAGAAGCAAGGAATTAATTTGGAAAATCCAAGTGAAAATCAAGGAAAAGATTCTGGAACGAATGGTGATACTGGGAATGGTGGAAAATTTAGAGGACGAATGAGTAGAGAAGAAGCTAAAAAGAAATTTCCTTGTCATGGATGCGGAAAATTGGGGCATTGGAAGGACGAGTGTAAAAGATTCGGAATAATAATGGCCCAAATCAAAATTTAAATCCACAGACGCAGAATGACTCACAGCAGGGTGTAAATCCTCAGAGTCAGTTACCACCTGCACCTATTCAGGGTAATGTAAGCAGAGCAAAGCATGGTACAGACATCGGATATCAAGGAGGAAGTGGTAAGAATGATTATATGACATCACAATTTCTTTTGCAGGACGATTTCTGTCGATTCAGTCCATGACGGTGCCTAGGAGAGGGGGAGAAGGAGTGCGTACTTGGCGCATCCTTACAGGTAGATCAGTCTGGTCCATATGTTGAAGGGAATGTGAAAGGTAATTATATTACTTTCCTTTTGGACACTGGTGCTACCAGGTCTACTGTGAGATCAGCAGACATCCCAGACCTTCCTCTCTCTGGTGAAGATATCCAAGTAGTAGGGGTAGCTAATCAAAGAATTAGAACACCTCTTACCGAACCAATGGAAGTTAAAATAGGAAACTTTAGAGAAATGCATCAGTTTGTAGTATGTGATTCTAGTCCAGTGAACTTATTAGGTAGGGATTTATTGTGCAAGATGAATTGTACAATTTTCTGCACACCGGATGGTGTGGCAGTACAAACACCAGATGAAGATCATGTATATAAAATTATGATTGCAAAACAAGGTTCAGAAGTAGACGAGATGTTCTCGTTAATAACAAGAGATGAGTTGCCAGAAGAATTAAAGGGTACAGTAAACCCCATAGTATGGGATTTCACCGGAAAAGAAGTAGGACTTATGGCTAAAATAGATCCAGTTCAAATTACTGTGAAAGAAGGTGCAATTTTCCCAAATACCAGGCAGTACAAAATGAGTGCAGAAGTAAAAACAGGAGTTATTGAAGAAATCAATCGAATGGTAGAACAAAACATTCTAAAAGAAGTAATGAGTAGCCCATGTAATTCACCAATCATGGGATTAAAGAAACCTAGTGGAAAATATAGGATTGTTCAGGACCTGAGGAAAATAAATAAGATTGTAGAACCATGTTGTCCCATAGTACCAAATCCTGCAGTAATTCTATACCAGATTCCGTGGAGTGCAGGATGGTTCACAGTAATTGATTTGTGTCAAGAGTTCTTTTCAATACCATTACATCCAGACAGCCAGTATCTTTTCTCATTTAAATTCGAGAACAAGGTTTATGTGTGGAATCGTGTTCCTCAGGGGTACACAGAAAGTCCTTTTATTTTCAACCAGATACTGAAAAAGTGCCTTGAAAAACTAGTGATGCCAGGAAGCTCAGTCTTAGTCCAATATATTGACGACTTATTGGTGGCATCGACCACCAGAGAGGACTGTGTTGTTGATTCCATAGCATTATTAAATCTTTTGGCAGAAGAAGGGCATAAAGTCTCACCTGAAAAATTGCAATTCTGTACAACAGCTGTTAAGTATCTGGGACACCAAATTGAGAGAGGAAAAAGAAGAGTAACAGCTGAAAGAGTAGCTTTAATAAAGAAAATGCAAATGCCTGTAACACAAAGACAAGTGAGAATGTTCTTAGGAATAGTGGGTTACTGCCGACAATGGATACCAGGATTTTCCGTGTTGGCTAAGCCATTAATTAACATGACGAAAAAGAAAGCAAAGGACCCTGTTGAGTGGGAGGATGAAAGTGTAGAAGCCTTTGTAAACTTGAGAAATGCCCTATGTTCAGCACCTGCCTTAGGCATGCCTGATTATAAGAGAGAATTTGCATTGTTCTGTCATGAGCGAGAAAATTGTGCACTTTCTGTCTTAACTCAGAGACATGGACTAGAAAGACGTCCTATAGCCTATTTCTCTGCTACATTGGACCCAGTAGCAGCCGCGTAGCCAGGATGCCTAAAAGCAGTGGTGGCTACTTGTTTGAGTATTGAACAAAGTGAGTCAATTGTGATGGGACATCCTGTAAAGGTGTATGTTCCACATGC
Organism: Calotriton arnoldi; assembly: GCA_963921515.1. Classification (NCBI taxonomy): domain Eukaryota; kingdom Metazoa; phylum Chordata; class Amphibia; order Caudata; family Salamandridae; genus Calotriton; species Calotriton arnoldi. Next base: position 714,944 of record CAWUFW010009313.1, read on the forward strand.
AGTTGTCATTCTCTTGACAAGAACCCGAACTCAGCATCTTACTCCTAGTCGGCTGACTAAATACGAAAGAATCATAATGGGTGCTGAAAATGTGACCATGGTAAGGTGTACTATAATAAATCCAGCAACCTTACTACCAAACCCATATCATGAGAGAATAAAAGACGATGAAGACGATGAACATGATTATATACAAATTACCGAATTATGTACAAAACCACGCCCAGATATAGAGGAACAGCCTCTTAAAAAGCCAGACAGGGAGCTATTTGTCGATGGTTCATGTCAAAGACATGAAGATGGTAAACTAACTGCTGCCTATGCGGTATGTGAATTAACTGGAATAATTGAAGCATCCTATTTACCAGGAGTCAAATCTGCACAAGTAGCTGAATTGATTGCGTTGATAAAGGCATGCAAAATTGGGAGGAATCAGAGAGTGACCATATTTACAGATAGTCAATATGGTTACGGGGTTGTGCATGATTTTGGCCAACTGTGGATGCAGAGGGATTTCATGACTTCTTCAGGATCCCCCATTAAAAATGATCAATTTGTAAGGGATTTGCTAGAAGCAATACAAGCACCAAAAGAATTGGCTGTGGTGAAATGTGCCGCACACCAGTCAGGAGATGACTGGGTGGTAGTCGGCAACAGATATGCGGATCTGGTGGCTCAACATTGTGCCAAAGCCAGAATGTCAGTCAATAAGAGGGTGGAAAGAATGGGAATCAGCTGCCAACTTATGCTGTATATGCCACCTGAAACTTGGAATGACGTCAAGAAATTGCAAGATGAAGTTGATGAAAGTGAGAAGAATTTGTGGATCAAAGTGGGTTGCTCCCAAAGAGGAGATGATGAAGTGTAGATCAGTGCTGATGGCAGACCAGTCATGCCAGACTGTTTACTCTCACAAATGGCTAGAATGCATCATGGAGACACACACATAGGGAGAGATGCAATGATCAGGCTGTTCAGACAAAATTGGTACAATCCCAAATTCAGGGCTGTTGCAGAGAGTCTTTGCCAGAGATGTCTAACTTGCCAGATGCATAATCCGGGGAGGAAGACAGTAATTGGATTTGGGAAAATTGGAAAGGCAGAGGGTCCATTTATGAGACTTCAGTTTGATTTCATACAGTTACCATCATGTAGAGGGCTGAAATATGTACTAGTCATAGTGTGTCTGTTTTCAAAGTGGGTGGAGGCTTACCCTACTAGGAGAAATGACAGCATTACAGTGGCAAAATTGTTGCTACGAGAGCTCATACCTAGGTTTGGTTTCCCAGTAACTTTGGAATCAGATAGAGGAAAACATTTTAACAGTGAAGTGATCCAAATAATCTGTGAAGCATTTCAAATCAAACAGAAACTGCACTGTGCATATCGCCCAAAGGCTTCTGGAGTGGTTGAACAATTGAATGGCACTATAAAGTCAAGATTGGGAAAAATGTGTGCATCAACATCATTAGAGTGGCCAGATGCATTGCCACTTGTTCTAATGGGACTCAGAAGTGTACCTGACAGAAACACAGGTTAGAGCACACTTGAAATAATGATGGGAAGAGCAATGAGGCAAACACATGTACCCACAAACAAACAGGTGAATATATCTGATGATATGGTTCTGGACTATTGCAAAGGATTGGCTGACCTAGTGCGTTCTGTCTCTCATCAGGTTGGAGAAGACGCAGTTTCCAGGCAGCCTGAACAAGAACATGATCTGAATCCTGGTGATTGGGTGGTAGTGAAGAATCACACCAGAGAAACATGTCTATCACCCAGATGGGGCAGACCGTGTCAAGTCATACTGACAACGAATACAGCAGTGAAGTGTGCCGGATTCCCTAATTGGATTCACGTAAGCCACACCAAAAGAGTGCCAGATCCTGAAGAAGAAAATCCTCAGACAGCATCAATCACTGAGGAAGCTGAAGGTTGCTCAACGGAGGAATCTCAGGCTCGAGATTCAAGAGAAGCTGAAGAAGAACAACCGAGCACAAGTCAGGATTGGATACCAGTGGTAGAAGTTCCTGAAGTATACCACAGAACAAGAAGTCAAGCGAAATTGGAAGAAATTGAAGAAGATCAGATAGGTGAAGAAGAAGCAGCTCAGGTACAAGAAGAAAAGACAATAAGAGAACCTGAGCAAGGTCAGATAGGGAAAGAAAATTGGACTCAAAACAGTGAAACCCTAATAGACTTTGAACAGGGACAGACAGATCTAGAAGAATCCGGTCAGGCTGCAGAAGTTCACAGTGCAATAAGCCCTGATCAGAACAAGTTAGATCAAGAAGAGTATACAGAAGAAGAAAACCTTGAAAAACATGAACTTGAAGAAATAAATAAAGAACAAGGTCAGTTATTGGAAACTCACAGCGGAGCTGTTACAGAGAAACCAATAAGACCTGAAAAGGAGCAAACAAGAAACACAGTAATTGAAGAAAACGAAACAGTGCTAAGAAGTGAAATTAACGAGATCCCTGAAGACGAAAGCAAAGAAACAGTGCCAACAAAGAAATCAAGAAAAGGAGATCATTGGCCGAGTGTCATTAAAAGAGTAAAGTACCACATAACAACCAGAAGTGAAGATCCAGATCAAGTGAATGAAGTGACAAGTCAAACTGAAGAAGAACATAAAACTGCGAAAAGAAGAAGTAAAAGACTGAAACTTGTGAATAACAAATTCAAGGGTCCTGAATGGACTTATATCATCCTTGAAGATTTTGAAAGCTCAGAATCAAGTGACAGTGGTGGCGAAGGAACAAGTGCAGAATTGACGTACGAAGAAGAAACAAGACCACCCTGACTAAGCAAAAGAATAAGCTAAAGAAAAGAAGAAAAGATAAGAAGAGCAATCTTCCTTGTCGAAAAATGCCTGACGATAGAGTTGCTGGGAGACCAAAACAGAAATGTTGTAGAAGATGCTGTGCAATATGCATATGTAGTCTAGTAATGGTGCTTATAGTATGGTTAGTCCTGATTGTAGCAATTCCTTACCTGATGATAATAGATAAAAAGATTAATAATGAAACTAAAGGGAGGACAGCAAACATGAAGGGCAATAGAGTAGAACTAATGGCAGAAGATGAGGCAGAAATTCATCATGAAGTAGCTGACAACGATACTAGTTTAAACGTTTTCACAGTTATTGTTTCAATATGTAGACACCATGGAAGTTAGTAATTGTTACGTCTGTATGAAGTTACCTGAATCAGTAGCAGAAGGATTAACATATCACCATTTACCACTGACATATGGCATATCATGTAGTGTTTTGTCTAGTTTATTTTATAGAACAGGGAAACTTCAGTATTATTATTCAAATTTAGATGTGATATTTTCTGAGGTTCCGATTCGCAAGAGTATGAACCCAGTGCTTAGTAGTCAAGACGCACAGTTTATGGGAGAATTTTTCTTAACAATGAAATCAATAGACTTAACACATGCACATAGACACAATCTAACATGTTCTTTACTTGAAGAAGAAAAGATATTTTTGAATTTAGTAGAAGATAGAAGACAAGATTTTCAAAAGAAAGCTTCTGAGCATAAGGCTCATTTACCACCTTGGGCTGAGAAAGAAGGTAGTTACACACCTGGCAAGGCTCAAGCTGCTATGGCTCTGGATTTCGTAAAGACAGGAAAAATTTGTCTTCATAGGTTAAAAACTGATTATAATAATGTTTTCATCGGTACCAGTGAATGTGAACACAATTTTTTAATTCTTGGAGGTTGGGGACTCAAAGGAGGAACAGATTCAGTTTTTCCTGGAATCTATTATGTGTGTGGGAATAAGGCTTACTTTAGGCTTCCTGCACGGTGGTATGGAAGTTGTTATTTTGGAATAGTATTTCCAAAAATATACCACGTAAAAAGAAACACTGAGAGCAATGAAAACAATAACGAATTAACATGTAGTAAAAGAGCTAGTTTTTCAGAAATTGTAGGGGATATATTTGGTGCATTGATACCTTCAGTGGGAATAATTCTGAACTCAAGGAAAATATGTAAATTGTCTACAGTGGTTGATCGTTTATCAACGGATACTGCTGGAGGTTTTCTAATGATTAATGCGGAAATGGTTGCGATTAGATCTATGGTAATGCAAAATCGTCTTGCTCTTGATATTATATTGGCAAAGGAGGGTGGAGTCTGTAAATTATTAAAAACGAAACATTGTTGCACTTATATTCCTGATAAGAGTGCAGAAATTGGAACGTACATACAGAATATAACTAAACTTGAGAAGGAACTTAAACCACTGGAAGTTGATAGTGTATGGGAAAGATTGACAAATAGTATCTCGTCAATTGGAACCTGGTTTGTTAATGTAGGGAAAGGACTTATAGGTCAAATATTAGTACCCTTAGCAGGGATAGCAATAATAATATTTGCAATAACAATATGGTGCAAATGCTGTAGAAAGAATGGAACATATAAAGTGACAGGAAAAGGAAAGAAGAGAAAACTAGATGAAATAGAACTTGAAGAATGGAGAAGTGAATTATACAAAAAGTTGAAAGGGGATGTGAAAAACAGAAAATGTAAAAATGAGAATGAAACGAATTGCTAGAAGTTGGCATCTGATTGAGGGTAGTGTTTTTGATGGCTCAGAAACGCCATCAGAGAGGGGATTGATGGAGCAAGGTTTCATAAATGAAACTTGCTTGTACGCAATCCTCCTCATAGTATTAATTTATTAAAATTGTATTGTTAATACTAACCTTTGCATACACTACACAAAGGGGAGAGAAGCTTGCATATCTGTTTTACTAAAGAATAACGCTTGTCTGTAATCCAAAATGGCCGCTAAAGCGCGGGAACCTCACTGCGCATGTCGCAACCTGATCACATGATGTGACGTCTTTCTTTGCTTGGTGGGAAACTTCTGCTTCTGCGCAGTATGCATTAAAATGGCTGCTTGATGTTTTCACATGCTTCAGCTTGCTCTCATATCATTGTTAAATTGTCGTTTTCTTAACGCTACAAATGCAGGACAGTATTATAATTAATTGGGAATAGAGTAGGAAAACTGGGCATACAGTGAAACATTTTATTTGTGATTTTAATATTTTCTTCTTGCACTTTTATTAGTTTGTAAACTTGGGCCTGGGTTGGTGACTTGTAACTCGAGAGACGATGGTTCTGCGCATGTATCCTTTGTGCCTGCCAAGTGAAGTCAACTTGGATGTCTCCCAAGGCCATGACCCATTGGCCGAAGATGCTGTACTTTATGTTTCCTGTGGACAAAATGATACTTTTCCCCTGTAAAATGTATAACATTTGTCGTGAGACGGGTGGGAAATAAAGCGAATGTATTAATTTGAAGGGGTGGGAACGTAAAGACAATAGGCTTTACAATTTAGGCCAAATCGATATGGTGCGAGAATCCACCCCCTGTCCCTGTCCAATCAGAAGTAGTGGCCCCATATTTTAGCAACATTAAGGGGAGGTACATGGGCGTAGAAGGGTATAATAGAATATAGCATTAGTTAATTAGTCAGAGCATGCGTTCACGAAGAACAGGCGTCCATGCTGCCAGAGTGCTCTTAGCTCCAGACTGCCATGCTGATTGGTTGCTGACTAAATCCCTGTCCAGAAGAGGTCCTGAGGAGGGGGCGGCGGAGTCCATTAGAAGGAAGGCACGGGAGAATCGAGGAGAAGTCGAGTATCAGAGAGGGGAACGACGCAGGCGTCGTTGTAGAGAGGTCACCGGTCCTGTCTTGATTCGGGAAGAAGTTTTTGCTCTTCATCCTTCCTGGGTCCTATTCTTTCCAACTCCTTGGCTACGGGGTTTTGGTTCTCGCACTTAGGTAAATATAATGCAACCTTTAGTTGCGCTGCTATTTCTATCCTCTCCTCTTCTTTAAACACCGTCATTGATTAGCAATAATCATTTCTATGCTTAATCTTGGGTATTACGATTAAGTACCATGTGGCTCTGTATTTTACTCTGCTAAATCTTTAGATACACATTTTAAAACTTCCTGACTCAGTGGTTATTTCAGGATTATGTACTATAATGAATGTCACTCATTTTAAACTTCCCAATTAGCAAAGGATTCATTGGTAAGTCATTACTCTTCAATCAGAAAGTAATTGGTAGCAGGGATTTTTGATAAGAGTAACAACTGATAAACCCAGCGTAAGTATTAGCGTAGTGTGAATGTATGGGCCCAAGTGAGTATCTAGTGTATGAATGCTGTTTGCTAATATCGCGCTGGATCACTGTTACAACCTGAACAAAGCAGGTCAGGTATATCTCCTACATGTTGTAAGTGAACGTCGACGATAATGTAAAATTAATGTGAGGGATCTGACCACAGGCACGTCTCAATGAATGGGAGAGCAAAACACACCAGTCAACAGTTCTGCAGTTTTACAGAATTTAAGAAAGTATTAACTAACCCAGAATTACCCTTATTAGCCCTGGTAAAAATAACGTACTGGGAATTATTCTAATACTATTAAAAGAAATACCTGTGCAGCAGCTTCTCCGCGGAGGAGTTGGAGCGTCGCCCCACTGCTCTCCGACCAGTGCAAAGGGAAAATAAAATGATAATAACAGAACGCTATTATAATTTTATTTTTAGTATGGAGCTTGCAGCCAGGTTAGGGCAGGGCGAGGCTTGGCCCGTGAGACGTCAGTGGGAGGAGGAGTGGTTGGTGCACCAAAAGTGCGCATGACGGTTTGGCCGGCCGTCTTGGGCTTGCCAAACCATCTTGCGCACTTGGCATGTTTTTCACCGGGTAGTATTGCACAGCCTGGGTGGAGAACCTGCACAGGCTCCCACTCCTTGTCTGAGCACCGAACCATGGCTCTCAGACCAATCACAACACTGCTGTCATGCAGGTAACGAAGCGATACCAAAGGGGATGATGGACGGAGCGCTTGAGCAAATCAAACACTCACCCCCAGTCAACTGATCTGGGTTTAATCCATCATCATTCTTTAGCTCACTCCACCACCCCAGTTCAGACATGGCCATATGCAAATCAGTCTGACCCTGTGCCTCATGGGAACAGTCCAGCCCGAACTGCCAAGCCATGTCTTCCCTGGACCGGAAACAAGCATCCTGGTACCGGTTTCTGGCTATTCAGCCGTCATCAGCCAGGCTAGCTTGAATCCAGTGGCAAAGTGAGCAAGGGACCCACGTCTGGGCATACCCTGCCAACTTAGGGCGAACAAAGCGATACCAAAGGGGATGATGGACGGAGCGCTTGAGCAAATCAAACACTCACCCCCAGTCAACTGATCTGGGTTTAATCCATCATCATTCTTTAGCTCACTCCACCACCCCAGTTCAGACATGGCCATATGCAAATCAGTCTGACCCTGTGCCTCATGGGAACAGTCCAGCCCGAACTGCCAAACCATGTCTTCCCTGGACCGGAAACAAGCATCCTGGGACCGGTTTCTGGCTATTCAGCCGTCATCAGCCAGGCTAGCTTGAATCCAGTGGCAAAGTGAGCAAGGGACCCACATCTGGGCAAACCCTGCCAACTTAGGGCGAACAAAGCGATACCAAAGGGGATGATGGACGGAGCGCTTGAGCAAATCAAACACTCACCCCCAGTCAACTGATCTGGGTTTAATCCATCATCATTCTTTAGCTCACTCCACCACCCCAGTTCAGACATGGCCATATGCAAATCAGTCTGACCCTGTGCCTCATGGGAACAGTCCAGCCCGAACTGCCAAGCCATGTCTTCCCTGGACCGGAAACAAGCATCCTGGGAGCGGTTTCTGGCTATTCAGCCATCATCAGCCAGGCTAGCTTGAATCCAGTGGCAAAGTGAGCAAGGGACCCACGTCTGAGCATACCCTGCCAACTTAGGGCGAACAAAGCGATACCAAAGGGGATGATGGACAGTGCGCTTGAGCAAATCAAACACTCACCCCCAGTCAACTGATCTGGGTTTAATCCATCATCATTCTTTAGCTCACTCCACCACCCCAGTTCAGACATGGCCATATGCAAATCAGTCTGACCCTGTGCCTCATGGGAACAGTCCAGCCCGAACTGCCAAGCCATGTCTTCCCTGGACCGGAAACAAGCATCCTGGGACCGGTTTCTGGCTATTCAGCCGTCATCAGCCAGGCTAGCTTGAATCCAGTGGCAAAGTGAGCAAGGGACCCACGTCTGGGCATACCCTACCAACTTAGGGCGAACAAAGCGATACCAAAGGGGATGATGGACGGAGCGCTTGAGCAAATCAAACACTCACCCCCAGTCAACTGATCTGGGTTTAATCCATCATCATTCTTTAGCTCATGCAGGTAACAGCAGCTTCGTGATTGGCTAGGGGAGTCTGTGAGCCTGGTGCTGCCGGGAGCCAGGAAAACAGCAAGGACGGAGGAGAGGCAGCAGCTGGCTACCAGCAACCAGCAGGTAAGTCTCCGTTTTCTTTCTTTTTTTTTCCCCTAATCTTCCCCGCCACCATTCCCTGCCAGCCGCCACTGCTGTACATTGAACATGTTCAGGAAGGTGTTCCACTCTTTTAGACGAACCGTTGTGTGCATCTATATCGTTTTGTATTATTAGAATTACTATAGCACAATATTCATAGGCCATCCCCGAAATGAATCAATTTCCTAAAATTACTTGAGGTATAAAACCCAGAGGCTTGAGGGTGACTCTCATTGAATAAACACAAGCATATAGCACCACATTTGAAATCAACCCTTTGGCTTCCAGTAGACCACAGAATAAACTTCAAACATGTGCAACAGGCACAAAACCTTCTAGAACAACGACCTCCAGTAACCAGTGCACCTACTGACCTCCTCAGTGTTCAACCCAGAAGTTTTGAGTACAGTGGCTTATTCTAGGATTGGTGGGAAAGAGCTTTAAAAGTGCTTCACTACAGTCCAAATAAGATTTGCATCAGATATTTTAAACAATATAGATGATGCTAGTGGGAAAATATTTGCGGGGAACTTGCAACATGCTTCTTCTGTCAAGTGCCTCAGATATAAGGCCAGTTGATGTAAATTGTTATTCATATAGAAAGCATAGCGGCAGAGCACACCGGTTGATGTAATGGTAGTAATAGCACATTGTCAGACCCCATTCAGAGGCCTCGTGGCACACCAACTCGGGTGGTTGAGGTAATTTGCCCCTGGTGTTCGCCCTATTATGATTCTGCAAACTGGGCCAAATACACTCCTGCTGCACTTAACTCTAGGGCTAGAGAGGGCGAGCATACAAAGGTTTATCGGAGAGGCAGTGTGGGGGGTAATGCGCTGCCCAGTGCTAATCTTTGGTTAAAACTAAAGTACTTTAACCTCACAACATAACAAAGTATCACACGGTTGTTGTTTTTAATGTCTATGTCCCCCAGTACCTCGGATGGACATAGGCATAAATCAGGCACAGGTGCAGTTCAGTCTAGGTTTTGCCATAATGAGTTAACACAGGCAAAATGTCTAATATTCATAAGTGTTAGAAATAGGGTCTCTAGTTGTCAGTGATTTGCACCGTGTCCAAGTAGGCACCCACAATCCTAGTCAGGGTAAGTGTAGGTATTACACACTAAGTTTACCTGTGCTCACCCTCAGGTAGCTTGGCTCAGAGCAGACAGGCTAAACTTAAGAGGCAATGCGTAAAGTATTTGTGCACTGTTAGAAATGGGATCTCTAGTTGGCAAGGGCTTGCACCTTTGTCCAAGTAGGGACCCTTCTTCCTAGTCAGGGTAAGGGTTGTTACACTCGTGAAGTAACCCCTGCTCACCCTCGTGGTAGCTTGGCACGAGCAGTCAGGCTTAATTCAGAGGCAGTGTGTAAAGCATTTGCACATAACCAACAGTAATACAGTGTAAGCACTACAAACGGACACCACACCAGTTTAGAAAAATAACCAAGACCAATTACGACAAAAATCCACAATACTATACTTTACGAATGAATACTTGATACGTTAACTTCTTCTTTGCAGGAATAGCACAAAAGCAAAGTTCGTACGAGTCGGTAGCTCCGTCCGAGCCTACCGTGATGCTGAAAACCCCAGAGTCTAACAGTTCCAGCCGACCGCGTCGATACGGGCCAGCAGAGTCGTGAACAGACTCGGTCACAGTACCTTTTCTCGTTGTGGCTGGTACGGAGTGTACGAGCCGGTCGGCGTTCGTCGCGGTTGCGGTGCAAGACGGAGCGATGCAAGGTGCGGTGTCCCTCGATGCGGTGCAGGCAGCGGCTCGATGAGCGTCGTGCAGACGGAGTCGGTGAGTCCAAGGCGTGCGATGCAGGGCGAGACGATGCTCGATGCGGTGCTGACAAGTTGCGATGCAGGCGACCCAGCCGGAGGGTGGGAGCTGGCGTCGGACAGCGGTGCGAGTCGGAGCGGTGCGTCGCAGACGTGCGAGCGGTGCCCCAAATGCGGTGCGGTCTCGACTCTTGAGCCAGTTGCAGCGACAGTGTCGGTCTGGTCCGGCTGGCCCAGTGAAGCGATGCGATGCGAACTGCGGTGCCCACAGGTCACGGTGCAAGCAGCGGCTCGATGTTGGCGTCATCGGACGTCGCCCACGGTGAGACCAGGGTTGCGATGTGAAGCGGGGCGATGCGGTCTGCGGTGCAAACAGGTCACCGGCCAGGGATGGATTCGGTTGACGGAGTCGGTTGCGGTTCCCTTCCTCTGTGGCAACTGAAACAGCGTTCCAGAAGCGGTACCCAGAGGCTTGTGAAGTCTTTGCAGTCCCTGAGACTTCTTAACAGGAGGCCAGCTCGGTTCCTGGCCCTTTGAGATACTCAGCACAAGTTTGTAGAAAGTTCAGTCCAGTCCTTTCACTGCCCAAGACAGAAGCAGCAACTGCAGGCCAACCCAACAAAGCAACAACACAGCAAAGGGGCAGTACTCCTCCTGGCAGCTCTTCCAGCTCTTCGTCTTGGCAGGTTCCTTGATTCCAGCGAGATCTAAATTCATGGGGTCAGGGCCCCAATATTTATATCCCAAATTCCTTTGTTCTCTGAAGGCAGAGAGGCCTTCGCCTAGTCCAAACCAGTTCTGGAGCACTTTGTTGACAAGTCTCCGTCCCTTCTTTCAGTGAGTAGGCCAGGGACATCAGACGCACCACAGGAGGTGGAGCCAGCATTGTGGAGGGAAGGCACTGTCCTATTCAGGGCCCAGGTGCGACCCCTCCCACCCATCTACAGGTCGATCTGGCTATTCAGCCCTGCGCTGACTCACCCTGTCTCCTGGCATCCCCCAGCCCCTGTCACTCACATTCCAGACAAGGAATACACAACCTCGCAGAGGCAGGCTTGGATGGTTAGGCAAGAAAATACCCACTTTCTAAAAGTGGTATTTTCAAACGCAGAATGTTAAAACCAACTTCACTAAAAGATGCATTTTATCATTCTGAGTCCAGGCATACTAAACTCGAATTTCTACCATGTTCCCGGGGTCAGTTAGGATTATATACTGTAATAATCAAAACCGCCCGTTCTGGCCTAGGGGGAACAGGTAGCCTTGCAATAGTGAAAAACGTACTAGGCTGTAATTCACTATCAGGACATGCCGCTCACACCCGGGCATGTCCTACCTTTCGCATACACCGCACCCTGCCCACAGGGGTACCTTGGGCCTACCTTAGGGGTGACTAACATGTAGCAAAGGGAAGGTTTAGGGACTTGCAAGTGTGTGCACTTGCCAAGTCGACATGGCAGCCCCAGGCTGCGCACAGGCTCTGCGATGGCAGGCCCGAGTTACATTTTACGGGCTGTTTGCGTGGGTGGCACAATCCAGTGCTGCAGCCCACCAACAGCATTTGGTCTATAGGCCCTGGCACTCGCAGTGCACTTTACAAGGGACTGACAGATAAACCAAATAGGCCAATTATGGAAACACCAATCCATAACACATTTTATACAGGAGCACTTGCACTTTCCCACTGGACCGCAGTGAGGAAAGTGCGCAGAATCATCACACCAGCAAAAACAGAGTCAAAACCGGGAGGTCAGAAAGCAAAAAGTCAGGGGAAACACGCCAAAAGATGCCAAGTCTAACACATGTCCCCTCCAGCTGAAAGTAGGGAGAACTACCCAACCCCATTGGAGTTCTCTTCACTAAGGCGGAAGAACCTGGACAGACCATCTGCGTTGGCATGTTCTGTACCAGGACGGTGTTCCACCGTAAAGTCCATTCCCTGTAGGGAGATGGACCACCTCAGCAGTTTTGGATTCTCACCCCTCATTTGCATCAACCATCTGAGGGGCCTGTGGTCTGTCTGAACCCGGAAGTGAGTCCCAAACAGGTATGGTCTCAACTTCTTCAGTGCCCAGACCACAGCAAAAGCTTCCCTTTCTATGGCACTCCACCTCTGTTCCCTGGGAAGTAGTCTCCTGCTAAGGAAGACTACAGGCTGATCCAGGCCCTCTTCGTTCAGTTGTGAGAGCACCGCTCCCACACCATGCTCTGAAGCGTCAGTCTGCACGACGAATTCCTTGGAGAAGTCAGGTGCCTTGAGCACGGGCGCCGTGCACATGGCTGCCTTCAGGGCATCAAAAGCTTTCTGGTAGGACTCAGTCCAGATCACTTTCCTGGGCTGCCTCTTAGAGGTCAGCTCTGTTAAGGGGGCAACGATGGTGCCATAGCCCTTAACAAATCTCCTATAATAGCCGGTGAGACCTAAGAAGGCTCTCACCTCTGTCTGGGTCTTGGGGGTTCCCAAGCCAGAATGGTGTCAATCTTGGGTTGTAGGGGCGCCACCTGGCCGCTTCCTACCTGGTGTCCCAAGTATACCACAGAACCCTGCCCGATCTGGCACTTACTGGCCTTGATCGTGAGGCCTGCACCTTGCAGAGCCCTCAACACTTTCTCAAGGTGCTGTAAATGTTCTTCCCAGCTGGAACTGAACACAGCAATGTCATCCAGGTAGGCGGCACTGAAATCCTCCAGCCCAGCCAACACCTGATTGACCAACCTCTGAAAGGTGGCAGGGGCATTCTTCAACCCAAAGGGCATCACCCGGAATTGGTAATGACCTTCTGGGGTTGAGAATGCTGATCTCTCCTTGGCCCCATCAGTTAAGGCAATCTGCCAGTACCCAGACGTTAAATCAAACGTGCTGAGGAACCGGGCAGCTCCCAACCGATCAATGAGCTCATCAGCTCTGGGGATGGGGTGCGCGTCAGTCCTGGTGACGGCATTGAGCCCACGGTAGTCCACACAAAACCGGAGTTCTGGAGTGGCACCGGGCGCCGCAGCCTTTGGGACCAAGACCACTGGGCTGGCCCAAGGACTGTGGGAGGGCTCAATCACCCCTAACGCCAACATCTTAGAGACCTCCTCCTTCATGCTGGCTCTGACCCGGTCAGTCAACCTGTAAATCTTGTGCTTCACAGGATGGCTGTCACCGGTGTCCACGTCATGGGTACACCAGTGAGTAACACCGGGAGTCAGAGAGAACAGTGGGGCGAACTGTCCCAACAACTGGCGACAGTCCCCCTGCTGTTCCTGAGTCAGAGTAGGGGAGAGGATCACACCCTCTACTGACCCATCATGCTCCTTGGTAGACAGGAGGTCAGGGAGAGGCTCGCTCTCCTCTTCCACCCCATCATCTGTCGCCAAGAGCATACTCACTTCGGACCTCTCGAAGTGGGGCTTGAGGCGGTTCACGTGAAGGACCCTCAACGGGTTCCTTGGAGCCTGCAAATCCACCAGGTAGGTGACGTCACTTTTGCGCTCCTTTACCTCATATGGCCCAGTCCACTTGTCCTGCAAGGCACAAGGTGCCACTGGGGCCATTACCCACACTTTCTGCCCAGGTTGAAATTCGACCAGAGTGGCGTTCTGGTCATACCATCTCTTCATTTCTTCCTGGCTGGCTTCTAGGTTCGCCTGAGCGAGTTTCCTGAAGCGGGCAGTTTGGTTTCTAAAGGCCAGCATGTAGCTAAATACATCCTGGGGAGTTTTCCTGGGAGCTGCCTCCCAGCCTTCCTTTACCAAACTCAGAGGTCCTCTGACAGGGTGGCCATACAGGAGCTCAAAGGGGCTGTACCCAAGAGACTTCTGAGGCACCTCCCTGTATGCAAAGAGTAGGCATGGCAAGAGGACGTCCCACTTACGCCTCATGGGTTCTGTTAGACCCTTGATCATGCCTTTCAAGGTCTGGTTGAATCTCTCCACCAGACCGTTTCCTTGTGGGTGGTAAGGAGTGGTGAACTTGTAGGTTACACCACACTCCTTCCACAGGGATGTCAAATACTTCGATATGAAATTGGTCCCCCTATCAGAAACCACCTCTCTGGGGAATCCCACACGGGAAAAGATCCCCATTAACGCCCGGCCCACCACTGGCGCCGTCGTTGTCCTGAGAGGGATTGCCTCCGGGTACCGGGTGGCATGGTCCACCAAGACCAGGATGTACCTGTTGCCCATGGCTGTCTTGGGATCCAGTGGCCCCACTATATCCATCCCTACCCTTTCAAAGGGTGTTCCAACAACCGGAAAAGGTTGGAGAGGAGCTTTGACCTTCCTCCCACTCTTACCACTTGCCTGGCAAGTTTGGCAAGACCTACAGTGTGCATCTGACTGCCTTCGCATTTGGGGCCAAAAGAAGTGGGTGACAAGCCTGTCAAAGGTCTTGTCCTGCCCCAAATGTCCTGCCAAAGGCACGTCATGAGCCAGACCCAGTAGGAAGGTCCTGAAGCGCTGGGGTACCACCAGCACACGGGCTGACCCAGGCTCAGCAACCTTAGGCTCACTGTATAGGAGACCGCTCTCCCAGTAGATCAGATGTGACCCGGACTGATTACCAGCTGCCTGGTCTGCAGCCTGCCGCCGCAGACCCTCCAGAGTAGGGCACTCGCTCTGCTCCCTGCAGAACTCCTCCCTGGTGGGACCCCCTTCTTGCTGCCAATGGGTCAGCTCAGAGATGTCTCCCAGTTCGGCTACCTGCTCCCCTGTAGGCACCGGGGCGTCCCCCTCGAGGTCCGCCTCCTCCCGGTCCGTGGGAACTTCGGGGGCCGGTTTCCCGCGCCCCCTGCCCTTTCTCTTGGCAGGGACTTGGGCCACGGTTTCAGGCTCCAAGTCCTTTTGATCACCCTTCCTGGCTGCCATTGACCGAGTAGACACGCATGCCCACTCTGGCAACCCAAGCATCTCCAAGTGAGACCTGAGCTCAACCTCCTTCCATGAGGACTGCTCCAGGTCGTTTCCTAGCAGACAATCTACAGGCATGGTAGGGCTCACAACCACCCTCAAGGGACCTGAGACCCCCCCCATTCAAAGGGAACCTGCGCCACCATACACTGGCGCTCCGAGTTGTCTACAGCAACTACTTGGTGGAATGCTCCTGGGACTACTTGCTTCTCAGACACCAGGTGACACCGGACTGAGGTCACACTGGCTCCAGTATCTCTGAGAGCCTCTACCCTGTTCCCGTTAATGGTCACCCAGGTGCTATATTTCTTTGTGTTAGGGGGCACCTGGTTTCCTGGGACCATCTCACTGTCCCCTAGTGAGACAAGGGTCATTTCTGCGGGATCCCCACCCTCCTGTGGGCACCCCTCCTCCCCAAGCGCTACACTAGCCAACACTTTGGACTGTCCACTGGTGGGCGGCTGTGTCCCCTTCGGGCACTTGGGGTCCCCCTTAAAGTGACCTACCTGGTCACATGCATAACACTTGCGGGGGCCGGTCTCAACAGGCTTCCCTGTAGAGACCCCTTTCTTCTTATCACCGGGGGCTGGGAACCTTTACCCTGGGTACTAGTTTGGGGCCCTTTAGAGAACTCCTGTGCTTTACCCTTGTCCCCCCCACCTTTCTGCTGGGGACCCTGCCCACCTTTGGCTGAGTCTCCCCCAAACGCTTTCTTGTGGACCCTGGTACTCACCCAGCGGTCCGCTTCCATAGCAAGCTTCCTGGGGTCAGTTAGCTTACTATCCACTAGGTGCTGGCGCAGATCTGCAAAACATAGACTAGACAAGTGCTCCCATGCAATCAAGTTGTAGAGCCCCTGAAAATCTGTTACACTACTGCCCTTCACCCAACCATCCAGAGACCTGCAGAACACATCCACACATTCCAACCAAGTGTTGGCATCAGACTTCTTACTGGACCTGAACTGATCCCTGTACTTTTCAGGAGTAAGACCATACTTCGTGAGAAGGGCATCCTTCATGTCAGCATAGGTGAGGTGATACCCCTTACCCAAAGCTATCAGAGCATCCCTTGCTTCTTCCGGGAAAAGTGGCCACAATCCTGCTCCCCAATTCTCCTCAGGGACCCCATTCATGTGTATGGCTGCCTCATAACCCTGAAACCACCTTTGTATGTCATCCCCCTTCTTGAACTCCTTGCCTACGTTCTTGGGAATGTGCACAATCCTGTCTGCCTTTCTGGACGAATTGCTGCCACCATCTGAGCCTGACTTACTCCTAAGTTCTAGCTCCTTTAGTTCTCTCTCATGCTCTAAGAGCATCTTCCTCTCCTCTATGGCCAATCTCTTCTCCTCCCGCTCACTCTCCAGCCTGAGCTTCTGCAGCTCAAACTGCCTTGCCTCCCGCCTGTCCTCCAGCTCCTCTGGGGACAGACTGCTGCTGCCTGACCTGGCGGGTTCCCCCCTACCCAAAAGCACATCCACCCTGGAAATAGGCTCCTCCGCCTCCTCACTGAGATCACCAGGCTGCCCATTGGCATGTCTGGCTGCTACCCAGGCCCTCAGCGCCTTCTGTAGCTCCTCCTTCCTTGTGAGGCCTTTAATTTGGACTTTCAGGTTTTTACAAATCGCTCGTAACTCCTTTACGACGTAGGATTCCAACCTGTCCTCCTCAAAGATAACTTCCAGAGATGCAACGGATGATGCAATTGATTCAGGCATGACAAAAGTCGTGAGTTGAAAACTGGCAAGATCAAAAATAGGCCAAAAGAAAAAGAACCAGTATGTGGTACGTAATGGTCTGCGATATGGTAGTAGTGCACACCAATCACTGTAAGTCAAGTGCAAACACAAGTCCTATCCCACCGCTGCCACCAATGTTAGAAATGGGATCTCTAGTTGGCAAGGGCTTGCACCTTTGTCCAAGTAGGGACCCTTCTTCCTAGTCAGGGTAAGGGTTGTTACACTCGTGAAGTAACCCCTGCTCACCCTCGTGGTAGCTTGGCACGAGCAGTCAGGCTTAATTCAGAGGCAGTGTGTAAAGCATTTGCACATAACCAACAGTAATACAGTGTAAGCACTACAAACGGACACCACACCAGTTTAGAAAAATAACCAATATTTTATATACTCAAGACAAGACCAATTACGACAAAAATCCACAATACTATACTTTACGAATGAATACTTGATACGTTAACTTCTTCTTTGCAGGAATAGCACAAAAGCAAAGTTCGTACGAGTCGGTAGCTCCGTCCGAGCCTACCGTGATGCTGAAAACCCCAGAGTCTAACAGTTCCAGCCGACCGCGTCGATACGGGCCAGCAGAGTCGTGAACAGACTCGGTCACAGTACCTTTTCTCGTTGTGGCTGGTACGGAGTGTACGAGCCGGTCGGCGTTCGTCGCGGTTGCGGTGCAAGACGGAGCGATGCAAGGTGCGGTGTCCCTCGATGCGGTGCAGGCAGCGGCTCGATGAGCGTCGTGCAGACGGAGTCGGTGAGTCCAAGGCGTGCGATGCAGGGCGAGACGATGCTCGATGCGGTGCTGACAGGTTGCGATGCAGGCGACCCAGCCGGAGTGCGGGAGCTGGCGTCGGACAGCGGTGCGAGTCGGAGCGGTGCGTCGCAGACGTGCGAGCGGTGCCCCAAATGCGGTGCGGTCTCGACTCTTGAGCCAGTTGCAGCGACAGTGTCGGTCTGGTCCGGCTGGCCCAGTGAAGCGATGCGATGCGAACTGCGGTGCCCACAGGTCACGGTGCAAGCAGCGGCTCGATGTTGGCGGCGTCGGACGTCGCCCCCGGTGAGACCAGGGTTGCGATGTGAAGCGGGGCGATGCGGTCTGCGGTGCAAACAGGTCACCGGCCAGGGATGGATTCGGTTGACGGAGTCGGTTGCGGTTCCCTTCCTCTGTGGCAACTGAAACAGCGTTCCAGAAGCGGTACCCAGAGGCTTGTGAAGTCTTTGCAGTCCCTGAGACTTCTTAACAGGAGGCCAGCTCGGTTCCTGGCCCTTTGAGATACTCAGCACAAGTTTGTAGAAAGTTCAGTCCAGTCCTTTCACTGCCCAAGACAGAAGCAGCAACTGCAGGCCAACCCAACAAAGCAACAACACAGCAAAGGGGCAGTACTCCTCCTGGCAGCTCTTCCAGCTCTTCGTCTTGGCAGGTTCCTTGATTCCAGCGAGATCTAAATTCATGGGGTCAGGGCCCCAATATTTATATCCCAAATTCCTTTGTTCTCTGAAGGCAGAGAGGCCTTCGCCTAGTCCAAACCAGTTCTGGAGCACTTTGTTGACAAGTCTCCGTCCCTTCTTTCAGTGAGTAGGCCAGGGACATCAGACGCACCACAGGAGGTGGAGCCAGCATTGTGGAGGGAAGGCACTGTCCTATTCAGGGCCCAGGTGCGACCCCTCCCACCCATCTACAGGTCGATCTGGCTATTCAGCCCTGCGCTGACTCACCCTGTCTCCTGGCATCCCCCAGCCCCTGTCACTCACATTCCAGACAAGGAATACACAACCTCGCAGAGGCAGGCTTGGATGGTTAGGCAAGAAAATACCCACTTTCTAAAAGTGGTATTTTCAAACGCAGAATGTTAAAACCAACTTCACTAAAAGATGCATTTTATCATTCTGAGTCCAGGCATACTAAACTCGAATTTCTACCATGTTCCCGGGGTCAGTTAGGATTATATACTGTAATAATCAAAACCGCCCGTTCTGGCCTAGGGGGAACAGGTAGCCTTGCAATAGTGAAAAACGTACTAGGCTGTAATTCACTATCAGGACATGCCGCTCACACCCGGGCATGTCCTACCTTTCGCATACACCGCACCCTGCCCACAGGGGTACCTTGGGCCTACCTTAGGGGTGACTAACATGTAGCAAAGGGAAGGTTTAGGGACTTGCAAGTGTGTGCACTTGCCAAGTCGACATGGCAGCCCCAGGCTGCGCACAGGCTCTGCGATGGCAGGCCCGAGTTACATTTTACGGGCTGTTTGCGTGGGTGGCACAATCCAGTGCTGCAGCCCACCAACAGCATTTGGTCTATAGGCCCTGGCACTCGCAGTGCACTTTACAAGGGACTGACAGATAAACCAAATACAAAACACACAAGATGATGAAGGCTGATAGCCTGAAACCGGTCCTAGGATGCTTGATTCCGGTCCAGGGAAGACATGGCTTGGCAGTTCGGTCTGGACTGTTCCCATGAGGCACAGGGTCAAGACTGATTTGCATATGGCTATGTCTGAACTGGGGTGGAGTGGTGAAGCAAAATAACGATGGATTAAACCCAGATCTGTGACTGGGGGTGAATGTTTGCCAATGTGCAGCATTCCGTCCATCATCTTGTGTGTTTTGCATTTTGCCCTATGTGGGAAGGGTATGCCCAGACGTGGGTCCCGTGCTCACTACGCCACTGGAGTCAAGCTATCCTGGCTGATGAAGGCTGATAGCCTGAAACCGGTCCTAGGATGCTTGATTCCGGTCCAGGGAAGACATGGCTTGGCAGTTCGGTCTGGACTGTTCCCATGAGGCACAGGGTCAAGACTGATTTGCATATGGCTATGTCTGAACTGGGGTGGAGTGGTGAAGCAAAATAACGATGGATTAAACCCAGATCTGTGACTGGGGGTGAATGTTTGCCAATGTGCAGCATTCCGTCCATCATCTTGTGTGTTTTGCATTTTGCCCTATGTGGGAAGGGTATGCCCAGACGTGGGTCCCGTGCTCACTACGCCACTGGAGTCAAGCTATCCTGGCTGATGAAGGCTGATAGCCTGAAACCGGTCCTAGGATGATTGATTCCGGTCCAGGGAAGACATGGCTTGGCAGTTCGGTCTGGACTGTTCCCATGAGGCACAGGGTCAAGACTGATTTGCATATGGCTATGTCTGAACTGGGGTGGAGTGGTGAAGCAAAATAACGATGGATTAAACCCAGATCTGTGACTGGGGGTGAATGTTTGCCAATGTGCAGCATTCCGTCCATCATCTTGTGTGTTTTGCAGATAAACCAAATAGGCCAATTATGGAAACACCAATCCATAACACATTTTATACAGGAGCACTTGCACTTTCCCACTGGACCGCAGTGAGGAAAGTGCGCAGAATCATCACACCAGCAAAAACAGAGTCAAAACCGGGAGGTCAGAAAGCAAAAAGTCAGGGGAAACACGCCAAAAGATGCCAAGTCTAACATGCACACACACAGTAACACAGTGAAAACACCACAAAAGTACTCCACACCAGATTAGAAAAATAGCCAATATTTATCTGAGTAGAACAAGACCAGGACGATAAAAATGCATCATACATTAGTCAAGATATGAATCCTTCAATATTAAATGCAGTTATAGCGTTTAGAAAACAATAGCTCCAACTGGGGCTATTTGGTCAAGATTGACCGAGACCAATCCACAAGTTCAGCCTGACTGTGAGGGAGCGCGGGCCGGCTACAGGAGTCACACGAACCCCGGTACTGTACCTTGGATGCATCACAAAGTCAAAGACAGAGCGATGTGCAGAGGTGGTGAGGCGTCGCAAAGGCGGGTGATGCATCAGTTCCTTACTGCTATGCAGGTCATGGGCACGTTGGCACTCAGGGATGAAGCATTGTGCAAAGGAGGTGAGGCGTCACTGTAGCAAAGTGATGAGTTGGTTCCTGGAGGCGGTGAAGGATCTTGAGCTGCTAATGCCCAGGGACGATGCGGGCGCAGTGGAGGTAATGCGTCAGTTGCAGGTGTGAGAACTCGAATCCAGAAGACGGCACGGTGTCAATGATTAGTTGATGTCATAGCGCTGGCGTTGATTCCACAGTGTCGATGTCAAACCACCAGGCCACAGACGCTGCGTCGGAGTCGGAGCAGTGCGTCATCGACTTCATTGAAGCGGTGCTCGAGACTCACGCGATGCTCAAGACTCACTTCAGAGGTGCTACGGCACCGTCGGGGCTTGCTTTGTATGTCGCGGTCGTTGCATTGCACTCTCAGCGAGTGGAGACCACATCCTTGGTGAACGCAGCGCTGATGCATCGATTTCACAGAGGTTCCGAAGTGACACTTTGAGTCGATAGTTGATGCCTACAAATGGTTCGTCTCCTACCTACAACACCGAACTCAGCAAATCAAAATTCAAAATTGTCTTTCTAACCCCACTCCTGTCTCCCTTGGAGTCCCCCAAGGGTCTATTCTCTCTCCCTCCCTCTTTAACCTCTTTATGGAACCCCTCACCCTCATTCTTAAACAAGCAGGCATCAACTACCACCTCTACGCCGATGACACCCAAATCTATTACAAGATTAAAACTCATGCTGACATCTTACACCTGAACAACACCCTCACCAAGATCCAAACCTGGTTCCACTCAAATCATCTCAAACTTAACCCTAATAAAACTGAAATCATTCTCTTCTCCCCTAAAAACAACCCTCTCCCCGTTCAATCATGGATCTCTGACCTTAACGCACTCAACTGCTCACTCACCCTGTCCAACTCCGTCAAATCTCTTGGTATTTCTATTGACAACACCCTAACCCTTAACGTCCACATCAAAAATTCTGCTAAAGGAGCCCTCTTCACTCTCTGTCACCTCAAGAAAATCAAACCCTTTATACCTACCGATGACTTTAAACTTGTAGTTCAGTCACTTGTTCTTTCACGTATTGATTATGGTAACGCCATCCTCAATGGAATCCCCAAGGTCCACCTTGCTCCAATCAAAGCTGTGCTCAACCTTGCAGCCAGGCTCATTACAGACTGCAAACGCTTCGATCACATATCCCCGGCTCTCAAATCTCTTAAATGGCTCCCTATTGAAGGCAGATCTGCCTACAAAACTGCCTGCATCACTCACAAAGTCCTACACCAAAACACTCCGCAGTACCTCTCCAAGAAACTCCTCATTGCGGGCACCACACGACCTCTGAGAAGCACCAACTCCCTCCTCCTTATACCACCACTGCATAAAAAGAAAGCCACACAATCACGCTCCTTCTCTGGTAATGCCCCTATCATCTGGAATGCCCTCCCAAAAATCTGCGCTGCAACCCCTCCTATTTCAGCTTCAAAAAAGACCTCAAAATACACCTCCTCAACTATTATTGGGGATCCTCACCTGTGACCTGCACTTGATCTCCAATTTCACCATGATATAATAGTCCAGTAATACTTGTCCATTTCCTAAACATCATTTGCCTAATTACTTGATATGTATAGTTCCTGCCCCTGTTTATCTATTTGATTTGTTTATCTATTTGTTTGATTTGTTTATCTATTTGATTTGTATATTTCACATGTTGTTGTCATTATCTTTTATCTACTTATACGCCATGTTTGGCCCAATTATTATCGGTGGTCCTAACCTGTGTCCTGCACCTGATCTCCAATCACCATGTTACATTTTGTCCAGTAATATCTGTCCATTTCCCTAACATCATATACCTAGTTACTTGAAGTGTATAGCTCTTGCACCTGTATATCTATTTTTGTTTTGTATATCTCACACGTTGTTTCATTATCTTTTTTATCTATTTATATGCCATTTTTGCTTTATATTATCTTCTCATGTAAAGCGCTCTGATACCTCTGGGTCTAGCCAGCGCTATATAAAACTTTTAAAATAAAATAAAAATAAAATAAAAAAGATATGTCGACTTTTTGGTTGCAGCACCAGAATCACCTCCAAGGGTTCAGGACTGGGTTTGGCACCACTTGGCAGGTCAGGTCTCACAGCAGAGGAGCTCAGGTGCTGGTCACAAGATGCAGGTGAAGTCTTTGATGGCCCTGAGACTTCTAACAGGGGGCACGCTCAACTCAAGCCATTGGAGAAACTTTAAAAAACAGGATGCAGAGAACAAAGTCCAGTCCTCTCACTCCCAGGCAAGAAGCAGCAAACAGCAGGCCAACACAGCAAAGTGGCAGTCCCTCCTTGTAGTCCAACAGCTCTTCTTTCTGGCAGAATGTCCTCAGTCCAGACGTGTTTATTTATTTTCAATTTCTTGTGTAGCACATGGCTACCCAGACACGGGCTTGCCATCGCTTGAACATAAATGTTGAGCAGTGTAATGATGCATTAAAATTATATAAACAGGAAGGTTTTTAATTGCTTTCTAAAGCTGAGGAAGTTGTCATTGGTCCTAATTTAGATAGGGAGGGATTTCCAGAGCTTGGAGAGCCGATAAGCAAAAGATCGCCCTCCGCTTCAGGCCCTCCTAATCCTGGGAATGGCCAGAAGAGACTGATTGTTTGATCTTAAATCACGGGCAATGCTGTATGGGGCAATAAGATGGCTCAAGGCATGTGAACCCTGAGCATACTTTATCTTGTGTGCAGTGCAAATAACTTTAAAATCAATTATTTTCTTGAATGGCAGCCAATGAAGGCTATCCAAGGCTGGGCGTGCAGACTGACATTTAGGGAAGCTCAACAAAATGCAAGCTGCCGAATTTTGAATAGTCTGCAGCTTCCTTAAGACATAGGCAGGGCTACCTAGGTAGAGTGAGTTACCCTAATCCAGGCGTGAAAGAATGAGCCCTTGCACAATTGTTCTTCGAGTTGCAATAGGATGCCATTTAAGCGTCTTTCTCAAGGCTCTTAACAGGCCAAAGCAGGTCCCTGCAACTTCTTTGGCCTGTAAGGCCATGGTGAGATCCTTATCTAGAAGAACTCACAGGCTCTTGATTTCCAGGGTCGGAGACCGGCGGTCCCCTAGGCATGCAGACCAAATGAGGTGTCCCAGAGAGAAGGATTGTTCCCAACCACCATGACCTCTGTCTTGTCGCCATTCAGTTTGAGGCAACTAGAGGCCATCCACTTGTTAACTTGCTCAAGGCAGCTAGAAAGGTTCACCATGGTTTGACTCATATTAGGTGCCAAGGAGACGACTATCTGAGTGTCGTCAGAGTAGGACACCGTGGTAAAACCAAATGAACAAATAACATGACCTAGAGGCCGTACATATATGTTAAAAAGAGTGGGACTCAGGGTAGATCCCTGAGGCACACCACACTTAAGCTGATGCACAGCCGACAAACAAGAGCCTTCCCTGACCTGGAAACTTCGGCTCTCGAGGAATGAAGTCAGACATTTTAATGCTTTCCCGGTTATCCCCAGAATCTCAAGCCTGTGTTGAAGGATGGATTGGGAGACAGTGTCAAAAGCTGCGCTCTAATCAAAAAGAACGAGTGCCGCTGATCTTCCTTGGTCGAGGGTTTTCTTCAAATCTTCCGTAGCCAGCAACAGAGCTGTCTCTGGAATATACCCAGGTCTAAAGCCGGTCTGAGTCTCATGCAGAAGATTATGGGTCTCCAGAAAATGGCTCAGATATCTGTTTCTACGTATTTCTACTGTTATGGTGTCAGAGGTCCAGTACTTATACCCATTTTGGTTTTGAAGTAGGGAGACTTCAATGAAAGGTCTTTGTAGTGCACAAGACCCTGCCCTTCCTGGCCCTGGCTCAAGACAAACTACAGGGGGGTATGCAGTTTTTGTGTGGGGACAGGCACAACCCTACCCAGGTGCAAGTGTCAACTCCTCCCACCACTCTAGCTCAAGAAGACCCTTCAGCCCGGTGATCGGCCATCGGGATATGCAGGGCACACCTCAGCTTCCTTTGTGTGTGACCTTCTAGAGTGAAATCACAAAGCCCAGCTGTCACCCTGACCCAGACGTGTATTCTAGGGCCAGGCAGAGGCACTGAATGGTTAAAGTAAGAAAATGACAACTTTCTAAAAGTGGCATTTTCAGACCTGCAATTTAAAAAACAACTTCACTAAAAGATATGTTTTTAAATTGTGAGTCCAGAGACACCAAACCAATTTTCTATCAGCTCCCAATTGGAAGATACCCATGTAAAATGCTACATGGCAACTCCAATAGTAACCTATGAGAGAGACAGGCCTTGCTGTAGTGAAAAGCGACTTTAGCAACTTTTCACTACCAGGACATGTGAAACTTAAAAGCACGTGTCCCTCCTTTTAAATACACAGCACCCTGTCCCAGTGGCTCCCTAGGGCCATTCTTAGCGGTGCCTTACCTGTAGTAAAAGGGAAGGTTTGGACCCGGCAAGTAGGTGTACTTGACAGGTCGACATGGCAGTTAAACACTGCGCATACAGGCGCTGCAGTGGCAGGCCTGAGACAACTCAATGTGGGTGGCACAATCAGTGCGACAGGCCCACTAGTAGCATTTGTTTTACAGGTCCTAGGCACATGTAGTGAACTGTACGTGGGACTTACTAGTAAATCAAATATGCCAATCATGGAGAAACCAAATTCCATTTCTTTTTAGGCACAGAGCACATGCACTTTAGGACTGGTCAGCAGTGGTAAAGTGCCCAGAGTCCAAACACCAGCACACAATCAAAAACAGGATACCAGAAGCAAAAAGACAGGTGAAACCACACCAAAAGATGCCAGGTCTAACAATAAGGCAGATTCTCTGTGCACTCAGTCTCTCAATCTGTTTACAACTAAGCCCTGTTTACCTGCTCGGTGGGGCTGTGGCTCTGGTGATGCTGACAGGCACGTTCATCAAACCCGTACCTGCAGCAGTCACTTTAGTGCTGCAGGACAGTGACAGGGGCTTCACTAGTGTCATGGACTGTGGGCAGAGATCAGCGTGATAGGCCTACACATTGGTGCTTGTCTCCAGCAGTTGTGGCCTCATGCTGGAAGCAGATGGGTGCTTAGTCACAGCAGTTGCAGCCTCTGTGACAGGTTTTCAGAGATTGATCTTCTAGGCAATTGTGGATTCTTGGCCAGATCATCAGCAGTCATGGTGGTTCTTCTTGTGGTAGTTCTGGGCACATGCAAGGCACCGCATGACAGGATGTTGCTTCTTACTGGAAAGTTTTAGCATGATTCACAACAGGAAATCCTCGGGAGGAGCAGCAGACTCCACACAACCCCGTCGCAAGCCCGTCGTCAATGGCATCCTCGATGACGATGCATTTTTCTGCATTGCAGCCCTGCAGCTTCCTCAGAACCACTGCAGTGCGACGCATCCTCGGCACCGAATATCACACCGCTCCACAACCTGGATTTAAGGTACTTTGTTCAGCGGGCCTAACTGGGTCCCTGTATCCGGCCTGCACTTTATCACAATCGGCCTGAACTTGTGACCTTGTACCAGGCCGGCGTGACCAGATAACTTCAGTTGGCACTTTGTGCTCCTAGGCACTATTTTTACTTAAAAACTTTGAAATTGCATATTGCAGATCCTACTGATTGCATTTTTGTAGTTTTGGTCTCAAATAATGTATTACATTTTCCACTATTTTTCTAAATTGGTGTGTGATTTTTTTTGTGTTGTGTTTTCACTTTATTACTGTTTGAAGTGCTTCATAAATACTTTACACATTGCCTCTAAGTTACGCCTGACTGCTATGTGCCCCGCTACCAGAGGGATAAGCACAGGTTAATTTGAGGTTTGCTTGTGTTTCATCCTGACAGAGATTGTAGTTGCTGTATGAGTAGGGTCTCACCTTCCTCAGCCAGTAACCTGATTTCCTACAGCTACTTATCCCATTGTAGGGTGTCAGAGCCATTTACATCACACACAGAGAAAATAAATCATACAAGTGTGTAAATCAATGTACAGGAAATGTTACTTACAACAATGAGGGTTATAAGGTGCACATATCACATATCGTCCTTACTTATAGACAGTATATGTTAAGAGGGAACAGTCGGGAGAAACACAAAGTCAGGATATAAAACATAATACAGTGATTGGGGTTGTCTGTACTAACAGGACTTTATTAATTTCTAAAGGAGCCCTTCTTTGCAATCTTAGAATAACAACGGATTAAGGATCTAAATCTATGACTAATGGGAGCGACAAACACGGAGATAGCACAGCGGTTGCCCACCAGTTTGGGCTACAGGTAGAACAGACTGGAATTGAATATCTGGGAGTAACTATCCCCCTCACCACAAGCGAGGTATACAACACCAGGGTCCCTCGCTCCTCGACCCGCTGTTCAAAGACTTACACTGATGGGGGAGATTAAACATTTCATGGGTCAGACGGATCAACTCTGTCAAGATGAATTTTATGCCATGTCTCCTTCATCTTTTCCAATCCCTACCGATGATGGTCCCCCGAACAGTATTGAAAATGATCCAGAGGAAGATATGGGCTTTCAAATGGAACAAGTCACAGCGTATAGCAAAATCATTCTTGATTAGAAACTTTTCTGAAGGTGGAATGGGGGCTTCCAACATTGAATGCTATATACTGGACACACAATTGACCCCAGCCATGGTATGGTGTTCCCCAGATGCAGATAGGCCTTGGTGTCTGATGGAACAAGAACAGTCAAAAATACCTCTCCACCAGTTGTTGTGGGTGTCTTCTCGAGCCCACCACTCTCTGGGTACTCTGATGTGGACTACAAAAATAACCTTGCTGCACTGGAACATAGCAGTCTGGACATACCTTCCCCTCCCCCATCCTCAGTGGTGGGCACCCCCGATTTAGCTCCGGGCACGACTAACAGAGGTTTTCTATCTTGTCGAGGGGGAGACACCCTGTGCCTGGGCAGCTGTATGAGAAAGGGACCCCCAAGACCAGAGATCAGTGTGCAAAGACTTTTTGCTGCGGCCAAACGAATTTTATAGGATCACACAGCTTTTACATTGGGCCAAACAACCCAGAGTGAGAACACTGGTGGGTAGAGATACTGCAGCGATAGAAGACATGTTCTATGATGGTGACACCAACAAAGCACCATGCAGACTCTATGGGATGCTAGACAGATCTGCTCCCCTTTCACAGTTATCAAACACCACAAAATAGTCAGAACTCTTGGGGCTGGAACAAACAGAAACATACTGACTCTCAATATGGGGGGAGAGCGTCAAGATCCTCAGCCTGCCTTCAGCTTTGGCCGAATACCTTTAAAATCATGCTTAAATGGTACTTAACCCCAGTACGTATAATGGCCATGATTGGTCACTCCGATGCACGCTGGTTGGACTGTGGTTCCCAGGGGACTTATATATGCTGGAGTTGCCCAAGGCTGCAGCCATTCTGGGAACAGGTTTTTGGCAAGATTAGGGGAGTAACTAACATAGTGCTCCCATTGACACTGCAAATAGCCCTGGTGGGCCACATGGAGTAGAAAGAGATCTGCCACCTCTTTTCCTCCATTGCCAAATTAATGATACCCCTACTGCTGGCGGCCCAAACGTTGAAGAGCCAGAGATGGCGTAGTCCAGTATTACCAACGATGGGATAATGGTGGACAATAGTGTGGATTATTTATGCCAAGGAACATACTACAGCGATTGTAAGAGACACACTGTACAGGTTTGACAAAATATGGGCCCCCTACCACACTTACATTAAAAGGGACACAAGGATCTCACAGCCCCCAGACCTGCTGAGACAGGGAGTGAACATCTATTATGATATGTGAACACAGGATGTGATAAAACATCGTTTAAAGTTGATAGGGCCGAGGTGGTCCCCGTTTAGTGCATCTATGGCACAGTGGGTCTGTTAGACTTGGCCCTTTTTGCAGGGTCATCCCTGAACTTTTTGCCTTCCTCCTGGTATTTTTTCTGACCTAGTGTTGGTTTGTTTTAGGACTCTGGGCACTTTATCACTGCTATCCCGTGTAAAGTGCATGTGCTCTCTATGGTAAAACATGGTAAGATTGGTCTACACCTGTTTGGCGTATTTAATTTACCTATCAGTCCCTTGTAAAGTGGTATCTCAGATACCCTGGGCCAGTAAATTAAATGCTACTGGTGGGCTTGCAGCGCTGCTTGCGCCACCCACCAAAGTAGCCTTTCAAACCTGTCTCAGGCCTCTGCCATTGCAGAGCCTGCATGCGCACTTTACTGCTGCTGTGATGTGGCACATAAAGTGGTTGCCGCGTTCATGACTCCCCTTTTACTACATATCAGTCACCCCTAAGGTAGGCCCTAGCTAGCCCTATGGGCAGGGTGCGCTGTAGGTAAAAGGTAGGACATGTGCCTTAACTGTGTGGCATATCCTGGTAGTGACAAACAGCCATTTTGTTTCTCACTACTGTGAGGCTGCCCTCTCATAGGAATGCATTGGGGATTCCCTGATATGTGTTTCAGAGATAATTCCTGATATGAGAGGAGCAGCGTGGTCAAGTTTGGTATGTTTGGAATAGTGGTAATAAATGCTGCGTAATGGTGTTCGCAGGTTTATTATCACTATTTTAGAAATGCCACTTTTAGAAGTAGGCATTTCTGTGTGCTATGTGTCTTTGTGCCTGCCTGTTGTGTATTGCAAGTCTGGCTCTGGAGTGACAGGGGCTGGGGAGATGCAGTGGCTCCAGAGGGGCTGGGTGAGTCAGCGCTAGGCTGAATGGGCCTGACCTGCATTTGGAGTAGTGGGAGGAGTAGCCCCTGACCCTGAATAGGTCTGTGCCTGCCTTGTACAATGCTGGCTCCGCCCCCTGTGGTGTGTCTGGGGCCAGGACCTACACTGTCAATGGGGACTGTTGTGCACTTGTTAACTGCCCCCCAGAACTGGTTTGAACTGGGACCCAAGCCCTGTGCCAGGGCAGAACAAAAGACATGTGCAATATAAATATTGGGGCTGTGACCCAATGTAAGGTGTGCTTACTTGGAACTTGGAGGGAGACTCTGCCAGGAGGGACCGCCGTGGGACCCAGTTGCTATCCTCTGCTGGGAGGCCCTGCGTGCTGGCCTTCTGGTGGGAGTCTCAGGGACCCACGAGACCCCAGGAGAAGGTCTGGACTGTTGCTGACTTTTCCTCTCTACCACAAGGAGGAAAGTCTGCAGGAGGGCTGGGCTTCATCCAGCCTGGCGCTGGGCTCTGTGAAAGACAGCGCCTGGTGAGCGCTTCATTTTTTGATTACCGGAGTGCCAGGTTAGGAGAGGAGCGCTTTGTGCCCTGCAGCGTGGGCAGCGCCTCCCTCTCGTTTATGGCTGGAGCAACGGAGGGGAAAGCCAAGTCGAGGAAAGCGCTCTCCCGCTCCCGGCCGTGCCCCCTGACGCATTCCCAGTGATTAGCAGCCGGGGCTCTGCTAAGTGGCCCCGGGCTGCCTGGAGGCTCCAAAGTCCTGGGGAATCCCTGGCCGGATTACGGCGTGACCTCGGAAGGAGGGCAGGAGCCTACCCCGCATTTTCATCCACGAAGAAAAAGCAGCCGCGAAGCCAGAAGTCAGGTGAAGTTCGTGCCTGACTGTGGGTGGGGCCAGCCGGCAGGAGAGACGGGGCCTCGCAGGCTTTTTCTACCCTTCAGAGGAAGTCAGGCGGCAACTGCCTGGTTGAGGGCGGAGCTGCCTCCCGCAGACGTCGACGCCGGAGACTTCGCTACGGGTTCTGCTCCGGTCTGGCTGGAAGCAGCAACGGAAGGGTCATCCTTAAGAGGCGTGGTGCCTCCACCGAAACCGTCCACAGGAGGCCCCGGGAGAACACCCCAGAGTGAGCGGGTGAGTGTCTAGGGGGACGGAGTGTCCCTTTGTCTCGGGCCGCGCTGTGGTTCTCTGGCCCGAGGGGTCAGTGGAGAGTTTCCCCTGGGTGCTGAGGTGGCACCGTCGACCGCATCCAGCCTGCTGGGTCACTTGGCCCACAAGAGAAGTCCCGGTGAGTGGGGCTGAGAGGGCACACGGTTGGTAACTGCTAGTTGCACCAGGAGGAGCCCGGTGAGGGGGGCTCCCAAGGCACTGTTGGTGCCGGTTGAAATTTACACAGCTGCACCGCCAGATCGCGACAGCTGCAACGTGGGGGGGCATTTTGGTGTCATAAGGAGACACGGGTGAGCTGCACTCTTGCCCCCATTATTGGTACCGGCTTGTTGGGGCCCGTACCCTGCTGCATTGGCAGCCTGGTGGCAGACATAAGCCACGTGCTCAGAGAGCCCTGACTTTTTGGACAGAGGGCATTACGGGACAGCCCAAGACGGGCCCCGGAGGAAGGCCAGTTGGCCTGGAGGTCACCTTGTGTTCTAGTGGGGCCTAAGGCCCTAAGGTGATGTGTGCACCTCATGAGTGTTACTGTGGTGCACTGGTGATTTAGGATGTATGCCTAAGATCTATGCATAATGTGTTTATGCTACATGCAATGTTACCAGTAGTTACTGGTTGTGATTGTTCACTACTGTGTGTTCTAATGGTGATGACAGCCGCCCGATTGGCCCTGTAATGTATATAATCCCCTGTAAAGTAATACCTAGTGCCATGTGGCACAGTGTATATATGTGATTATGCTCTAATGTGATTTATGAGTAATACAAAGGCTACTTTTATATAACCTTGTGTGGAGTTTCTTTTGTGGTGTGCCTAGTGTGTCGCTGCTGTGTGTGTGTGTGTTGCGCAAACGCTTTCCACATTGCCTCTGGGATAAGCCTGACTGCTCTGCCAAGCTACCAAGGGGGTGAGCAGGGGTTAACTTCAGTGTGTAACTCCCTTGCCCTGACTAGAGTGGTGGTTTCTGCCTGGCTTAGGCGCTTGCCCTAGCCAACCAGAAATCCCATTTCTAACAGGGTCCCTCTTTTATGTCGCACATTGTATGTTCCTGTAAACGCTATGAACCATACCCAGTAGTAACTCATTACACAAGATCTTCTTGTAATGTTCTAAATGTTGTTTGTAAGATTGCTTTGTGTAACCAGTTAATGGACCATCCTGGCCTTGGAAAAACAAAAAAGGTTTAATAAATAAAGTTGTTTAAACTCATGAATTACAGTTTGCATGCAGCACCTACATGTTGGTAAATAGATCACTGTGCTGTATTGGAAGGACTGCAATTTAGGAGCTGGAAGTAATAAAATGATTTCAGTGTCAAAAGCAGTAGCCCACTTACCTAGCTATATAAAATACAAATCTGTGATCTGCATGTTACACAATGTGCTTTGCAGCAGGCACATTAAGCCTCCATGCTACTTTATGAGTCAAAACTGTGAGTGGACAAAACACAGAACTCTCCCAGAACTGCATTAACCACCAGTTATCTTACCTCTATTATACTCATCTCAAAATTGATGGGCATACAAAGATCTCTGCAGCAAGTGTCTTAACCCCGTAATATATTTTAAAATGCAGCCTCTTTGTAACCAATTAAGTAAGCTAGAAAACATTTGTTGTCACATTTGTCCTTGCAGCAGATTTTTTTTTAAATAAATGTATAGGTTGACTGTCTGTCTCTGCTTTTCAAGCTCTGCCCCTCATGACTCCACCCCTTTCCTCCACCACAACTTGACCCCCAAATTATGGGTTCCAATTCCAGAACTGGTATCACGTGATAAATTCTGGTAGTGAAGTTGTATTTTTTGACCTACTATAACTTAAAAAACATGTTTTTTTTTTTATTTTGCAAATTTTTTAAACATCTGTAAGTGGGGAAAGACTAGAAGAGAAAAGGGGTGCAAATAATTTGCTAATTGAAACATTTTGTGGGAGAAAGAAAAATCAAACCTGCATTTTTTGAGAGCATTTTGCCACAGGTAAAAACATTTTTCCAAATGTAGCCGCGCCAACCGCTGAAACTTTGGAACTTATTCCTCCGTTCACCTCTACAACTGGTGTGTCAAAAATATTGAGGACCAAAATATCAAGAGGGTAAGTGCAAAAGGGTAAGTATAGACTTACTACTCTTATCTCCACATCTCCCTACCATGAAGATATATATATCGTCAGGGTACATATATGTGACTTACATATGGTGAAACTTTGCTTACCTATAGAAACTTACCTTCACAATATTTTTGTCCTCGATATTCTTGACACAATATTTTATCCCACAATTTATTTGTTTCCGATATTCTGTGTAAACACCTTCACTTGGTTCATAATATGTGTCTTGTGTATAATGGTTACACTCGTGACTTTCTATTCTTCATGCCGTTTCTCATTTGTCTGATTGTCGAATATGTTTGTGTAAACTTGTGATGGTCTGAAAATCGCAGATTTATTGCTGGTCGCAAAGCGTCTCCAATGCATTCTTAACTAAGGGTAGAAAGGGGACGTAGGTTATGAGTGAGGTGAGCAGAGATGCGTCGCTTTAGAGGGAGCAGAGGTTGCAGTTATGCTCCTGGGACTTTCCTGCCATCTATGACAGCTAGTGTAATTACTGATTGATTGGGAAACGAGTCAAACGAGTAAGCATTTGTCTTCATTTTCTTAGGGAGACAGCACCTGCCACTAGAATATTCCTGACTTCCACTGAACTCCACACAAAATGTGAACTGTATGTACTTCTTTTTTTTTCTTTTTCAATGCAAACAAGTGGTCTTTTTTTCACTTCAGTGTGCTATGTGTAGGCAAAGGTAGGCACAGGTAGACACAGGTGCTGGCTATAGACAAGACCCCCAATTTCTAGTTTTAATGATTTTGACACCCAAATGCAGAGAGAAACCAATCACTTTTTTAGTCTCATTTTTTATGAAACAAAAAATAGAAAGCATATTTTGATTAGCTCCCCATGCTAGCACTAAGCCTTCCAGGTCAATGGCCGTGCAGAATGATAACAAAAAGGCTGAAAAAATTAGATGACCTCATACTTAGCATGATTCGAAATTCTTTCTAGACCCTTCTACATTTAACCTTTGGTCTAACTAACAAAACTGCCACCCATCTTCGAATCAAAGTTGTTAAAAAAAAATCATCACAATGTGCTTTATAAAAATTCTAATAAAAAATCATATTGTTGTATTGTAGATGCCTATTTATTGTAAATCACTCCAACAAGCCCCTGTGCATTTTTCAAATAAATACATTTATATAAATATTAATTACATATTTAATTGTTCATAGAGTAAAAATACATTTTGATAAATAAAAATAAAATATGCAAAAATGAACATAGTTAAAAGCAAGAAGAAATGGACAAAAATAGAATACCATAAAATTAACAGTCTTAGTTCTAAATTAGTTACAGTGTGGTGTAGTTAGTATGGTCCAGACAGTTAGTTGGCTGTAGCTGTGACCAGATGTTAAGTCTAGCGTTCCGAAAAACTCTTGCCATTTACCTATCAAGATACAAAGGGATAAGTGACAGATCATTTATTTCTCAAGTCTCTTAATTGTGGAACTCGCATCCTTTATTCCTCCAATGAGAAGACTTCGTCAAGTTCAGGAAATCACTGAAAACACACCTCTTCTGTCAGGCCTTTGGCCAACCCCACTCCTCCTACTCAGTATCTGTCCTCCCTACATGGCTTTACTGGATCACTGCTGTGTGCATCCACCCTGCTTCTGTAGCACCTCCCTTCAATGCGCTTAGTAGCAATCCCTGGGATGCTACGCGCTCTACAAAAAACATCAAAAAAATAAATGAAAAATTGATACCACAGATAGCGCAATGCCGTACCATAAAGCTAGTAAGAAATCACCAGTCGTCGTATTACGAAAAGTGCTCCAGAGGCGCAACGGGTGTCTGCGCCCGCTTCGTGCACCCCCAGGACACTTTGGTATGACACAAGGGGCTGCAGACGCTTATGTTGCCCCTTCTGTAATACTGATAGTGCTGACTATTGCGAGAGGGCAATCCCTCATTTGATTGGGGGCATGAGGGAATCCCTTTGTCTCTGAATCCGGCCCATATTACGGATGCGAGCTCAGCTGCAAATATGCCCTTAGGAGGTGCACTTACAGTTAGGGTGCCCCCTGAAGGCATCTCTCTGGAGACGGTGAATGGGGTCCCATGGACCTCAGTTGACATCCCCAGTAGGTGGATGCAATCACTCACTGCACCCACCTACACAAGGATCTCTGCGCCCTCTTTAAAGTGCAGACACGTTGCCGACTGCACAGAGAAACACAGAGCAGCTTGAAACCAGCCACTCAGTATTTCACTGAATGCGCAGCCCCAGCAGCACATACTATCCCTGTATGCTCAAGGCACACTTTTTGAAGGTGGCCATGGCGCAAACAGGGAAAGTGAGTCCTATATAAAATATGGGCTGTGCTGGGTTTAGGTAAGTGATTTGAAGCTGTAGTTTGTCAGCTGTGAATAATCGATGGCATATAAACAAGACGAGTGATAGATAACGTGGGTTGCTAGGTACCAAATAAATCGTAAAAAAATGAAGTTAAGCCCTTAATAGATTGGTACACATAATTACAATTAGCTAATCACTAGAAGAGGTTTACATTAGGATAAGCTATGTTTATGGAAAGAAGTGAGGGTGACCTCTAAAGTGGTATCAGAACTATACAGAGGCAACTGATGTTTTATTAAAAGTATAATCTTAATTATTCATTTTTATCAGAACAGATGAAATAAAATAAACATAAAGACGTCTTGTTTTCGTGGAAGCAGGCTCGCAAATCAAGAAATTTAGTAGCAGATGTTTCACAATGATTCCCTTTTCAACATCAAAGGCATTTGTAATTTTATCTCCACCTGCAGGCCTGTACCTGCTCTTCTGAGAAACCGCCCCGCTGTCAATCTGACCCCCAGGGCCTCACTCGTGATTTATCTTCCAGGTTTCTCCAAGGATGGGAATAATAAATGATTTTTTAAATCTAGAAATTAGTGAGAATCTGAAGGTGTTAGGACTGTCCCATACCGCCCTTTACATGGGTCACAACAACAATTAAAAACACAAATTATAGGACCTGCCACGCTTCTCATACAATTATTGGGACTTCTAGCATTGACTGCTGTTGGAAAATGTGCCCTTTCTGCAAGGTCACCCCAGATTTTTGCATTCTGTTGCTGAACCATTTTTGTTTGTTGGCCATAGGACTCTGCGCACTTCACTTCTGCTAACTAGTGGCAAAGAGTTGTCCCCTTAAAACATGTTAAAATTGGTCTCACATTTAATGTACTTGTAAGTCCCTAGAATATGGTACTTCCTGTACCCAGGGCTTGTAAATTAAATACTGCTATTGGGCTGCAGCACTCATTGTGCCACCCACTAAAGTAGTATTTTAAAATATGTATTCTGCAGCTAAGAGTGCAATTTGAACTGCTATTTCGACCGGGCAAAAGGAACCTTTTGCCAGGCACAACCCTTCCTTTGTAATACTTATAAGTCACCACCTAAGATAGGTCTTAACTGTACATAGGTTAGGGTGCATGGTATTTTAAATGTAGGGCATGTGTATTTAATGTTTTACATGTCCTGACGGTGAAAAACCTCCAAAATCATTCACTGTCGCAAGGCTGGCCGTCCCATAGGAACAGCAACAAAAACAACAAAGCTCCCCTAGGTATTGCTGAAATAACAAAATAGCATTCAATCTACAATAACACTCTTTCAAATATCAACCTGAGTCCAATGTAAAAAACTAGCATGGATACCACATATATAGAAATGGTGCTATATTAAATTTATGTAAAATCTTATTCCATTTTAATATATAATTCATTAATAAAAAACTTACAGATGCTAAACACAGTAAAACATAACCACAGAAGAATTAAAAACAGACAAATTCATCAGTCTTTCAAAATAATCGCATCTCCAATAATACATCACCATGCAATTATGAACCACATTTTCATGTAAAATTGTTCAAAGTGTATAGATTGTGAAATATAGATCGTCTATACATTTCGGTGGGATCATCTAATACTATACTCCTTTTTCAGGACATTAAACTATTTTGATTTTCTATTAGTTATATTAACATGTAATATAGAGAGACAAACTTGGTGGATAAGCAGCGACAATGTCCAAGTGCTATCTCAACCCTGCTTTTGGGACATATCGCTATGGGTACTTCTGAATCATCCACTATTTTATGTCCTTAGGTGTGAGTTCGATACTTTCTCCTTAAGTGTCAAATTTTCCTCCACACAGGGTTTTCTTAACTCCTCCTTTATTGTTTGGTGCTTGCTTCAGTAGCAACTATTCAGTGCCCCAGGTGTTTTTTAAAACCATGGCATCTCAATTTGATAATATTCACCTGCTTAACTTTTCATAAGGAAAATTCTGGTCTGGCTCCCTTGCTTTCCAATTCCAAAATGACTGTCATATGAAAACACTCGGTTACACTATAACAACTCATTAGCAATGTCATCTGAATATCGCATAAGTACTATGCTCTTGCATACTAAATGTTGTGTTCTTAAGGTTGGTTTCACTGACACAGGGAGCCTCACAATGCTGACTGATGTGTATCCATACTGTGTATGTGGTATATGACAGGATCTTGACTGTGTCATTTGCTCAGAGGGACAGTTTCATCTTGTATGTCTGTTTCACCTATCTTGTTTATTTTTCTCCGTCTTACACGCGACACGATGTTGATGAAGTTAATAACATGTGATGTACAACTCTACAAGTGATATATGCTATATTTTAAGTCAGTGGTGCATATTTCCAGCTCACAATGGCACGTTTGTTCAACCTCGTGTATCATCCGTGAAGTGGCATATCATCATGATTCACAATTTGCTGTTGCAGCTCATGATTTTGATTCATGTATATCCGACACGATTTCTGCTCATAATCCCATCAATCTTTGACATTAAGGGGCCGATTCCGATTCAGGCCGGAGATCTCCCCGACCGAGCCGGACCCGGAGAGATTTCCGACCGAATCAGACTCTAGCAGTCCGACCGAACGAGTACGATGCGCACGCATGCTATCGGACTCGATTCGGTCGGTCTCCCATTGAAGTCAATGGGAGCCGGTCGTACAACGCGTACGCGGGCTCCCATTGACTCAATGGGTGCGAGGCGAACGAGGGCGCCCCCTACAGCGGGTTCACGTCGATGCGGTTCGCGCCGCACACGCACAGGTAGGGGGGACCCATGGGTCCCCCCTGTGTGCGACTCGCGTGGCTACGCGTACAGGGGGGTCCGACACGGACCCCCAAAGTCCGGCTCCGACAGCTGTTTCGAGCCGGACGGTGCGGGTCGGTCGGACTGCTCAAGGCGCGCATCGTACTTGCCCGGCCGGGGAACGTCTCCATCGCGCGGTGCGAGTCGAGTCCGAGCGAGTCGGTCGGTGCGGTTCGGACCCGTGAACGAGTCGGTCGGCGATTTCG
Organism: Calotriton arnoldi; assembly: GCA_963921515.1. Classification (NCBI taxonomy): domain Eukaryota; kingdom Metazoa; phylum Chordata; class Amphibia; order Caudata; family Salamandridae; genus Calotriton; species Calotriton arnoldi. The sequence continues at coordinate 752,989 of CAWUFW010009313.1, forward strand.
CGTGCGCTCGCATCGTACTCGCTCGGCCGGACGCGCGTTCGAATCGGTCGGAAAAGAGTGCTCCGAATCGGATCCGGTTAAGCCGAATCCGATTCTTAGTATTGTAATGCAGTTGTGCTGTGATTCTCATTAGTCTTTTTTTCTTTCTTCTAACTCTGGGCTACCTCTTGCTTAATCTCTCTGCTATTTCCTTGGACACGGAGGAGGTCCCCTCCCCTTGCTGGAGTCACAAGAAGCGCGTTCACTTAAATATTCACTTTTTTTTAATGCTGGTTGATGCACTGTTTTCCTCACACTGGGGGCAGTTGGAGAGGCTTTGACGCACTTGGGCACTGGTTTCCGAAGTAATAGGCACATGTGGTAGTACACAGCTGTATTTAGCCATGTCTACGGAGGAGGGGTAAGTGGCACTTACGCTCTCAGAATTTGGTATTTTCACCACACGCTTGCAGTGCCTACGGGTTCACGTGACCATATATTATTTTTCTTTATTCTCTAGTTCCGGCAAACTGTTGGCAATTTGGGGAGGTTTCTCCCTTACCGCAATCAATTGGGACAGCAGTTATTTGAGCGGGTGCCGCTTGAGGCTGACCGCGCTCTGTGCTTGAGCTCGAGCAGTATTGAGTGTAGGCTTGGTAAGTCGAGTTTCTCATTTTGCCACGAGCATTTGCAGCAGATTGATGCATAGCGGGGTCACCTTTGAGTAACTGTGTTTCATTTGCATCATAGTTACAGATATTTCAACGCACACGGCGATTATCTTGCCGGTGCTACACCTCCGGGCTGTGATGCTCGGAGCCACGAGGTTCGTATATCTATTCATTAGACAGGTGACTTGGTGGGTTGGACTCGCATGTATGGGAGTTCACTGTGCTCACTTATGGCAGATTAATTTAGAATTCTGCATGTTGGTGTTGTTTCCAGGGACTTCATTCTTAGACAAGAAACACGTCTGGTGAAGCTGTCACTTTGTTCCCTCTTTTTTTCCGATCATGCTAGATTCTTTCTGTATTTCTCTAAGCAAGATATTCATGAATGTTGAATTATAACTGCTTTGATGTTCACCTCAGAGGATTTAATGGCTGTTATTTTGAATTTATTGTTTAACGAATTGAACGTGATGCATTCTCATTGCTACTATTATTTGCCTATAGATTCCCCTGAAGAAGGGCTATTGTGTATGCCCAAAATGCATTGGGACTTGTGTAATCTACGCAGGAATTATTTGAACATCATTTGAAGTCATGTGGAATGGATTTCCCTTGAAGCATCTGCGTTCACATAATAAATTACGAAGGAGTCATATCCAGGGACTCAGGGATGATTAATTAATGGACTCTTGTATATTAGAATGTTTCTTTTGTTTTGAGTTTGGTATATACAATGTTTAAACTAGTTCAACAGTGGAGAATAATCTGGTATACACTCGCAGAGTGACAAGCAGTAGTGCACCTCGTGTCTAGGGCATAGGCACTAGTATTTCTCTTACTTCTAGAAAGTTGTCATTTTCCTGCCTTAGCCAAAGGTGGCTTCCTGCCAGTATTCACTGTGACACAGGAGCTGAATGGGTTCCTTGATTAGATGTGAAGTGACTCCCAGAGCTAAGACAAAAGGAGAGGGGTTGACCTTCCCCTGAAAGGATGGTCATCTGGGCTGTTCCCAGGAACTTAATTAACTTCAAAGGATGCTTACCCTGTCACAGGCAGATGTAGCTCACACTTGGACCTGTCCCCTCAATTGTCCTACTAGCCAGTTGGTCGCCAATTGTGAAGGGAACTGCCCCCAGAACTGTTTTAGAGTGACCACAAGGAAGTGTTTGCCCACTATCTTAGCCACACTTCTGGGTAGGAACATGGAGCTCTGCATTTGTGAAGAAAGGTTCTGCAATCTTGGTTTTAGGCATAGAGGGGCACTGTGGCAATTTTATTAACACACAAAAGAAGTGTTGTATAGGTGGGTAAGGTCATCCCTGGGAACTTTTACCCCATTGCTTAAAGGTTGGCCAGGAGTTTACCTCACCCACACCCAAGCACGTGATGAGCAGGATGGGTCGATTAGAAGAACCTTGCCTGTCAAAACACCAAAGCACTGCTGATGGTGGTAGCAAGCAAACTGATGCCAACAATTTCATATGGAGCAATGATGTTTAAGGACTAGCTTTTCGAATGGCTAGACAACCAGCAATGCATATCACTGCTTATTTGCCTTTCAGATTGTACCAGCCAGGCCCAAATTAGGCTGGAATTCAACCTGCCAAAACAGGACTTGGTTAAGCTTGCAAAATTGTTTTGTACTGCAAAAAACTAAAAATCGTGTCAAGCGGCGCAATGAAATAACTTCTTTGGGCGAAAAGTCAGGAGCCAAGCTCATTGTGGGGATCCCTATTGGAAAACTCTGTTAGTGCTCTGAATGCAGAGGGGATACTATGCAATAACCTACTAAGCAAATTGACAGCAATATTATTGAAAAATGCAAAGGTAACATCCTTAGAGCACAACCATCAGGATTTAAAGGCTAAAGCCCATGGTAGGTGGGCATTAGACCTCTTGCACCTGTGGTACTCCCAAAGTATCTTAGCCTGCTTCTCCCTAACCAGAAAAAATATATTCTTATGAGACTGCACTTTGGCCTGTTTCCATGAAGAGGTTACTGGCATGGTCAAAAGAAGGGTGAAAACAATACACAATGCAGATGGTGCGATCAAGCGTAGGTGTCCTTGATTCGTGTGATTTGCCTTTGTGAAGGCCTAAAATCCCTGTGACTCTGACTAATGTTCTTGGTTCTAAATGTGAGGGCCTGCATGGAAGTTGTTCTCTGCTGTTTTAAAGGAGAATCATGCCAGCTCTCAGAGAGATTATTAAAATTTATGAAAGAAGCGGCTGCATTAAAAATGGCAGGCTAAAGGTTCAGTTGCGCTGGTCTTTAAATCCCCCTTATCTGTAATTATCAAACCATCAATGTGCTTGACATTAGACTCCAAGGGGAACAGGAGCTTGGAACCAAAGTGGTAGCTCTAGAGGTACCCACCCTGAAAAGGGAATGTTAAGTCACTGTTGCACAATGCTCATCTTCACCACTCATGGGAACGCAGTAGCGGGAACCTTTAGAGGTGTGACTGTATCAAAGCCCTATGCATAGTCTTTTTGCATGGAGCACCTTTTTGCTTGGAGCACGTTGCCCCTCTCCTAAGAGTAGAGGGTCTGAGCAAAATATGGGTTTGATACCAAGATGGCCTGTACCTGCTATATCCTAATAGTGGATGAAATAGTGCAGATCAGGTTACACCGAGTTGCAAAGTTTCCTCACACGAAGCACTTTATACATGGAGCACTTTTGGCCTTGTGGCTATTAGCGGAACTGTAACCCACAAGGGCCTGGTACAATGATGGGCCAAAATTGGACATTGGTAATGATACGAAGTGCCTAAAGTGGATGATGTTAATTGGTGCAGAAAAAGAGTAGATCATACATTCTTTTTATAGTGTCTTTTCTTTCTAACTTTTAAACGTGGGGGAATGGAAATAAATGATAGGGGGATGGGAAGGGAACAAATCAGTATGGCGTGATCAAGCAAATAAAGAGTTTTGTGGTTTGGTGAGGCAGTGCAAATGGACCTATGCTTTTTGATGTTTAGGCCTTGACCAGTGTAATAAAATGTAATAGTTATTATGTTTTGTGAGGTAATGATTTTAATTAATCAAACATCAATAAATATCTTATCTAATCTTATCTTACCTCACCCAATGGCAGACACTGGGCATAAATGTGGCATCCCCAGTATCCTTCCCAGATCACTTCTGGGCCTGTGGAAGAACAGAAGAGGAATAGGCCGTCTGTCTGTGATATGCGAAGAGCCTTGAGACTGGACCTGTTCTCTCTTTTGGACCCAGGACAAAGAAGTGAACTCCAAGGGTCAAAAAGCTGACCTCCTGTATGGGCTACAGGGACGCAACAAGCTCCAAGAGGCATTTTTCTTGCATTCCCAGCTGGTAAGTTCCAACTGCACCTGCCCATGATCCTGCTGCTGGCTTCTGATGGAGAGAGTCTTGACCCTCAAATGCTGTCCCCAAGATTCTAGCCCCTTGGCTGGTGTCAGCAAATCTTCAAAGTCAAAAGTCAAAGTACATTTTATTGTTTGGTCAGTTAAAACCTTAACAATATAAAAGACATTTAAAACATCAATAAAATGTACCAGTTTTTAACACTTGACATCAGTATGTTGCTGATAAAATATTACACACTATTAATTAAACATGCTCTTATTGTTAGTCCAGGTCCCTATCTATTTGTGCTGTCAAAGTTCCAACCATTTCAGCGGACTTGATTTGTTGTATAAAAAAAAAAAATTTGGGTCCCGAGCTTTACTTGAGAGGGGTCAGACATTACCATCTTCTAGCTGGATTTTTTAATGTCAGTTTTCAGGGCCTGTTCGAAGATTTTAAGGAATTTAATCAATTTGCAATTCAATTGTGGGTCCGATGGATCTAGCCCTGAAATTATTGCAGCTCGGCAGGTCCTGATACCTCTGGCATTAAATGTTTTTCTAAGTAAAGTGATTCGTACATTGTGAAGTTTAGTACATGTGCAGATTATATGGATAAAATCTTCTTCGTAGTTGCCGCAAAGTCGACATGATTTAGGCCCTGTGTGCACCCAGGTTGGCTGATCCGCTATCGACGGCAATTTCCCGAAACGTATAGCCATTAGTTGTTTCTTCAAGTTGATTGAGAATGTTATGCTCAAATAAGGTGCTGGTGCAAGGGTCTTATAGTTGTTAATCACCATCCAGGCATGCGACCTTGAGCTGAAGATGTTTTTATCGAGCAGTAGTGAATGGAATTTTGCTGACTTGTTTATTGTTTGTTTGAAGAACTGATATGGCAAGTTTTTATTCCATAACTCGGTCGTGCAGGTTGTTAGCAAGGATTTATATTAGTATTGGTTGTATGGTGATTTTTTATCCTCGTCCACTTCTGTCCAAAGGGCTTTGTTAATTGGAGAGGTAACCGCATTCTGTTTCAACCGATACCAAAGCTTTATTGTATTGTACATTCTCCCTATGGTTTCGTTTAAGAGACCAAATTCAAGTCGGACCTGGGCCGGTGAAGCCGTCCGATGTATCTGGAAGACATTTTTATAAGTAGAGACTATTAGTCGGTTTAAAAGGTCTGAATCTTTGCCGTGTAGAGCGGTACTGGCATACGTTAGCGTTGGCAGCATTTTGGCCGCCATCACCGCAAGCAGGGGTTTGTGTGACGGTCCACTCAGTTTTTTTGCCAGTATTGTGAAGGCAAATGTAAGTGCACTGGTTCTCTGTGAAATGTACGTTTTTTGCTCTAGATGATTTTGTCTATTATCTATATAGAACCCCAGATATTTGTAAGCTTTTACTTCCTATATCTGGTTACCATTGAGCCAGATGTTCTGCTTGCTTCTCCGGTAATTGCCAATCATCATTGTTTTGGTTTTTGGTGTTAGCAAATCCGAACCAGTGGTCCCTTGAGGAGAAGGTGTGTGGCATTTTGGAGCTCTCTTCAGCTATAGCCTTGCCCCACCGGAAGATTTTGAGCTCCAAAAAAGTGACTAAGTCTGAGGCTAGAAATCTTCTCCGGGTGAAGGTGTAAAAAGTATTTGGCCAGCGCGGGACCTTCTCTTGGCACAAAATTCAAATGTTTCCCTCTCAGAGCTTTCCCGCCAAAAATCAACGGCTTCACCAAGACCTCTTCCAGCATCGGATGACATGGAGCCCTTTTCGATCACAGCCTGCTGCCTTGCCCTGTTGAGGATTTTTGACTTCCATTTAAGAGACTAATTCGGAAGTAAAACTTTTCATTGCATCCATCCCACACGCCTTCGGCCTTAAACCTTACCCTTGTACCAGTCAAGCACAACCAGATGACCGTGGTTGGCGCTTAATGTTTTTTGGGATTATTTTGAATATTAAACATCAAAAATTCATATCACCAGTTCTACTTATTGGATTTTCACTGTTTTGGTGTCATTTTAGTTAATAAACTGTACTCTGTTTTCCTAAATTTGGTTTGAGATTTTTCTTGTGTTGTATTTTCACTTTATTACTGTTTGAGTGCTGCATAAATACTTTACACATTGCCTCTGAATTAAGCCTGACTGCTTTTGTGCCGAGCTACCAGGGGGTTGAGCACAGATTTATTTAGTGACATTTGTGGTTCACCCGGACAAGGATTGTGATTATTATTTGAGGTGGGTTCTCAACCCCACCCCCCAACTAATGTTCCAATTTTTTACAACTGTGAAGGTCTAAATTGCATACTTAGCTAGTTTTGCCAAGTGATGTAAAAAAAATAGAAGTACTGACATGTTATAAGGATTAAATCTTGGCAACTTGACTATCCATGTGATAGGAATAAGGCAATTATCGATATTGAATTCATAATTTGTTACAGTGTCAAACGTTTTTGGGAGACAGTCCATTCTTAAAAATATGAGCTATGACTAAAGAACAAGGAATAGTTAATAATCAGGCCTGAGCACTTGTGTGTCCCACAGATTTAAGAAAGCAGAAGAGGCAGGCAAAACATAAAGCATAAGGAGGCTGAGAGGGTACAAGTCGTTCATCTCCCCTTATCTCAATTCTTCCTCATTGAGGTGTACAGTGGAGCAAGAGTAGTAGTTATGTGTTCCCTCATATCAATATTTCCCCATTGAGATGTACGGTGAAACAAGGGTAGCAGATAATATGTTCCCTCTTCTCCGTGTTTCCCCATTGAGGTGTATCGTGGAGCAAGGGTAGTAGTTAAGACGTCCCCTCATCTCAACTCTTCCCCATAAAGGTATACGATGGAACAAGGATGATAGATAAGATGTTCACCAACACAACAAAAATTAGATATTACTAGAGTCACCCAATGCTAGAGTCCAGTTCAATCCCTATAATTCCAATAGATCCAACCTCAAACATGGAATTGGGAGTTAAAATTAATGTTAGAGCACTGGAATGTTGGGAGCCCCATTGAAGACAATGAAGTGACAGAGCCAAAAATGGGTGGTATAAGTTTTCTGCTCAATAACTCCAATGTTTATCTTCCTGTTTTTCTTCTTCAAGTTAGAACATTCTACCCTTAATTGGAGGAAAATTCTAGTAGAATGTAGCATGAGTGTATGTTGCTTGACAAAGGCCCTCTTCATCATTATAAACCCTTGTCTGCGGCTCGCCCCATAACTCCCCAGAAGGCCTTTAATAACCAGTATCGCCCTCATCAGCAGGCTGTAACACTATAATACCAGTTATGTACCTGCACCCTTCAAAACACAATAGGACACTTACACTGGACCTAATGAATGTTGGTTCTCGGGACAGATGTAGGTCAATAGTGCCTGGTACAGATTACTTATATGATTTTTCAACACCTAAGATCCCTTATATAAATGTTACCTTTTGTGTGTATGATGTTCATTCCTACCAATGTATATAGCCCAATGCGTATGAGAGCCATGGGGTTATTTGTACAAATAAAATGTGAGAAGCTTGATTCCTACTGGCATTTCTGTGACAGTCTGGTGATTCCTACTATGAATGTGGAGGTACGGTGCTTATGTATTTATGGAAAGCAACCAGATTGTAAAGATCCAGAATCTAAGAACTCCAACTGGGATGTCAGATCACACACCACTTAAAATGATCAGATACAAAACCTACACAAATCAAGACACAGACAGCTGAAACAAAGAAAACAAGCAAGAGGATGACTCTAGCATATGTGGACATTTGACATGGAAGTTACACAAGCACATGCACAAGACCAAACACACACTAAAAAAAAACTCTAATGTGGCAAACAGACCAAGAATCCCAGAAATAAGCATCATTTTAGTCTTTGACTCATTATGGTCGGTGGATGATGCAGTATCCTGTCTGGGTTTCTTAGTGTCCTAAATATTGCTTGTCATTAGTCTGGTCTGATAAACCACAACAATAATGACCACATGTGATGTGTCTCTAAAATGGATAAGGAAGTGATTTACAAAATGCCCTCTCATAAGTTCAGAAATGTCCTCCTGCAATTTGCGGTGGACCTGAATGCATGCAGACAGACTGACAAAGTGGAACTAGACTTATGAAGCAATCATGACACCCAAGGAGAAATAGACTCACTACTAAGACACCTTTCTGGAATGTGAGTATTTTGTCAGGAATATAGCACTTAGGGGGTGATTACGATGGCAGTGAACCCGCCACCGGCAGCCTGCCGGTGGCGGGTTCACCGCCATCCCAAGGCCTTTTTCCGCACGCCAGATCAGGATGGCGGGCGGTGTGCCTGGCGGGCAGAAAGCCCGTCCGCCAAGGGTCCTACAGAAGCAATCATTACAATTGCCTGTCGGACCAACCCCGCATCCACAAAATGGTGGCGTGCCTAGCAGGCACCGCCCGCCAGATTTGGATGCTGCATCCCCGCCAGCCTGTCTATGGCGGTTCAACCCCCATTGAAAGGCTGGTGGGGATGTACTTTGGGGGTCCGTTGCGGGCCCCCCTTGTGCAGGGGCATGTGGAATTTGCTCTTGGGGGGCACCTATGGTGCCTCCCTACAGTTTCCTGCACCAGGTGGCAGGCACCGCGTGGTGCCTGCCACGTAGTGCAGGGAAATGCACAACATGCATTTTTACCATTGCGGCGGGTGCTGCAGCCAGCAGCACCCGCCGCAATGGTAAACATGCACAATGCGACCGCCACAGTGGCGGTCGCATTGTAATATCATGTGCGGGACCGCCGCCATATAGGCGGCCGGTCCCAATCCCCGGGACGATGGCGGACGGACTTAAGTCCGTCCGCCATCGTAATCACCCCCTTAGTCTCTATATTTAATAAACTCTGAAATACTCCAGTCACACCAGCATTAGCCGTGATTGTAGACAGACCCTTAGGCTCCCTCATCCCATCACACATAGACTTAGTCAAGGCCTTTGGGTTTAGAGAATTGAAATGTACTTTGCATTTAAGAAGACAGCATCTTTCCTTATATTTGCTTCTATGATGGCAAAGTTTAATTTAACTTTTAGTATGTCATTGTTTTGTAGTTTTACAACAGCCAAAACGGGCTATGTCACTTCTGGAGACAAACAGTAGGAATTCTTACAATACAGTCTGATTTCATTTCAGTTGATGTTATTTTTATTTGTGTTGTGGTACATTGTGGAGAGATATTCAAAGATCCATTGTTGCGTTCGGTCTGTAGTAATGAAGCTGGTGTTATTTGGGAGGCAACCATGGTAAATCAGTTGGATGGTCACAAGGTCCATGTCTGTCTGTTATTGCATGAAGAAAAGGATGCTGCCTCTGAATGCAACCAAAACGTATGTGTCTGTGATTGGAGACCCAGGCCCGGCGCCAAAGGCGCTGAATGGCCACTACTTATGGGTACATTACCATAACGGTCCCCTGGGTGAATAATCTGGGCTTTTGGCTAAATTACAATAAAATATTAAATAAAGAGTGTACTAATGTTGCAATAGTAGGATTTTTTTTAAATTTAGAGGGGCAAAGAAGGGCACCGAGGATAGCAGCCTTGAAGTTAGTGATGTGTGAAGTTTTTTAATACACCATTGAAGTTTTGCGTATTTCCTAATTATTGGCATTGAGATACCTACCACTTCCCTTCACCTACACCTGAGCATAGTATTTCCCTGAGGCTGTTAGTTTCAGAAGCATTCTGTAAGCGAATGCATAGTTAACACAGCTATTCATCGCTAGTTACTCAAAATGTGTACTGAAAATGGACACTTGCATAACAAATGTGGAAAATGAGGCGTTTGCAATATTCTAGCATCGCAAAAGAACATATTTTCACAGGAATACCTACATAAATTAGAACTTGGTGACCTATGCATATTTTTTTCGTTTTTTAAACAAATAAACAAAGGCCGCACACCCATAACTCTATTTCCTGCAACCACTGGTTATGGAAACCTAGTGTAAGCCCAATGCTTAATTTGAGCCGGTGGTTGCCTCATCGGACATTTACTGTGAGCAAGAGAGCAAAAGCACACAAAGGAAATAGAAGAAGGAAGAGAAAGAATGAAAAAACAAGGAGAGAAAGCAGAAACCTGCAAGAGTGAGATAAAGTGGCAGGGAGTGTCTGGAAGTGGATGGAAGAGCCATAAGATTGATTCAAGACTATACAACCTTGGTATTCAGTGCACTGGCATTTAATTGTGTCTGCCACGACTTATAAACAGAGCTTTGGACACCGCCACTTATTCTGTTACAAATTAAGTACTGCCAGTCTACCTCGTTATCCTATCCGAAGTCCCAGCATGTACACGCGTGCACAAAACAAATCTGTGCAGCACATCTCCAGACTAGAAGGCCGATACTTTACAAACTGCACTGGCTCCTCCTAGAATAGTGTATCACCCAACAGAGCCAACTTAACGGTGTCTTAGAGAGGAAAAAACTTCTAAATCTACAAAGAGATGCAAGCTTTTATATCTATGTATGCATGTATATTTTATGTAGGCGTGGGTTATTTGTATAGCACGAACCTAGCCAAAAGGCAGTGGACCGCTGTACAGGGTTAATGGTAGTGATACAGTCAACAAGTTATCGGAGAGGTAGGTGGTTTCTGGGAGCAGACTTGGACTATTACAGCATTGTGGTGTAGTGACCTCAGTGTTCTCACCAACAAACCTCAGTGTTCTCACCACAAAACCTCAGTGGTCTCTCCATTCAACAGGATTACAGTATAGCCTGCTTACTGTCTTAAACCAGTTATGACAGCAGGGCTAATTAAACAAAATGCTTTGTGTGCATTTCCCTAGTTTCTGATCTCCTTCCTGTCACTGTTTATTAGTAGGTATCCATGACACAGGAGCCTCTCCATTGACTCCGCCACAAACTGGTGCCTCATGCACCAGTCAGCCCCTGTCTATGTCTGGTTGGTTAAGCTTTACGTCTAGGATTAACAGCCCGCTGTTCCTCCTCACCAGTGGGAAAGTCCATGTTTAATGCACTTTTGCTGAGAGTATACTGTTGCCGCTAAAATAACATAAATGCCATCACCATTTCTATTTACACATTTGTGTATTCAGATGTCTTCATCAATACCACCATCCTTCTCATCACAGTTCTTCTGTTTTTTGAGGGTGATATAACCAAGTCAAAGGGACCTCGGTTGCCTCAGCCCTTAGACCAATGAGTTTCATTTGATTTCTTTCTAAATATCAATAACAAAACATAACCAACGCCCATTGTCACCTCTTGTGTCTTTAACTGTGGTACAGTGTAATTTTAGCCCCCCCTACATATGTCACAGTTATGTGACATAAACGTGCACTTAGCACATGTTTCCTGTTTGCCCTAATAATATTAAGGTAAAGTGTTACTCTTGACATCATTATTAAAAGTGCACTTACTGTAAAAGTAGAGAAATCATATAGACTGTGTGCCTTAACCGTAATAAATGATATATTCTTTAGAGACTTGATGAATAAACCGTCCATACTTATTTAGAATGTGTTTACTTTAGAAACAAAATGATTTATGTAATGTGTGTTCTATTAATTTACATATTGCATTTAAATGTCGTTCTTAGTCGCAGTTAGAAACGTGCATTTAAAGTTATTTCACTCACGCAGCGTGAATTACGAATCTAATGTACTGACATTTTACATTTATACTTATGTTTGAAAGTGTACACGCGTATTAAATGTGCACCATTGATCTAATACGCTAAATTGACATTTTAGGCCTACATTTCCAGTCTGCATAAAATACTGGTTTCATTTTCTGCTTGCATGACTTTTCCTTGCAGGTGCTTTCACAAGGATTGTTAGTTTGAGAATAGATACAATACTGTACTAGTGATAGAGGGATCCTGAAAAGAAGACCTTGATGAAAGAACATGGAGAGGCAGAGTGTTAACTGAAAGGCCTATTCAGCATCTTTTGTAACCTGGCATGGTTGTACAAGGACGATGTTGTTCCCATGTTCAATGTGGGAGAGTTTGCCAATGTTAATGTTTACAGCATGAGAATGGACAAGGACAATGGAACCCCTAAAGATGCATAAAAACGGGTGTTGCTGAAGAGACTCTTGTGTTATGACCTGGTGTTCACACTGTTGGAGTGCAGATGCTTTTAGATGCTTTCCCAAGACGCTTTCCCATAATGCTTTTAGAACCTTTCCAGAAACTGCATTTTCCCTTGGACTTTGAGAGGTTCAGGCGTCTATGCTTCCCTTTGATTCTCTATTGAGTGCAGCTTAGGCTAACACTTTTCCCCTGATCCAAGAAGACTCTTGACTGAGCTTCTGATATGCTGACACCTTCTCATTCTTCCCATTTTTTCCTATTTTTCCTGCCCTGTTCTATTTTTCTCCTTTATTGTATTCCTCTATTTTTTTGAGATTATTTGAGATACAGCCATCCTCTTAGTTTGGACTTTAATTTAGACAATTTTAGGCTTACTCATGTGTAGAAGAGAAAATCAGAAATTATTCTCTGAGCATCAGATTCTACTGCTAATCTTTTGTATTGCTGTGACTGAACCTCTTGTTTGTTTAATACTGGTAAGCCTAAACTTCTTTAGGAGGCTGGGTTTTCCAGTTGTTATTTTGTACTTTCCAGCATGGTACTGAGGTTTGTGTCCCTTAATCTGATTACTAATTCGTAATTAACCTTCTTAACTACAGTCAATGATTCCTGGTCCTTACTGTGTAGACAAATGGGTTACACTGTTAATTGAAATTAGATTGATGTAATGTTAACTTCCATAACCTCTCAGTCGGAAAGAAAGGTCGATCGGAGGACCAGTGGTAAGTGGGTTGGCCCAAAACGCTGCATCACCTGTCTCAGTTGATGGAGGTGGGTTCATCAGCTATTTCATCATTTGGAAATTCTTTGATGTGGAAAGAGTCCGAGCTGATATATTCTACCTTATACTACATGCTGCTTGGTCACAATTGTTCTGAATGCCACCATGTGTTCATTGTTGCCATGAAAAGAGAGAATCGCTCTCTGACGATGCAGAGCCGTTTTAAAACACGACAAAGGTGGCAGTTTCCCCGGGCCCAATCTTTCAGGAGGGCACTTTCAGGAATACACCTGGTAAAAGTATAATTGTGCGCATAAAAATGTATTCCTTTTTTATTTGACAGTTGGACATGTCTGGCGTGCCTAACAATAGCCCTCATGCTCTCAGGGAGTTGGTAGCAACTGAATAAAAACAAATCTTTCCGTCTCTCTCCCATTTCTTCACCTTAACACTTCTATCTCACCTCTCTCACTTTACCTCTCTCCCTCTCTTTCCCTCTCTCTACATCTCTCAAAGCCACTAACATGATAAGTGTCCATGATATGTCAAAGAGACAACCATTATGCCAGAACCACCATTAATTAAGGATAGCAACAGTAAAGTACAGAATGCCCCAAAATATCATGGAAGGATACTACTAGGCCATCACTACAGTTATACTGGGGATAGCCAAAAACATACTGGAGGGATCCATTATCCCAAGGCCCTAATTATGTCAGAGGCATCCGGTCATACCTAAAATCCTCCAATGGGTTAAGTGTATCCACAATATGCCAAGGAAGATGACACTATGCCTGGGCAACAATCAATGTGTCAAAGATAAGCACAATAATCCTATGGCTATTAATATGCCAGGGATCGGTACAATTATGTCAAGTGTGCCAAAAATATGTTAAGGAGAACAACATTGTGCCAGGGCCACCATTATGCCAAATATGCCCCCATTTAAGCCCAGAATGTTCTAATTTGTCATGGATGTCCACCTTTGGCCGGTGCCAAAATTACGTCAGGGAATATCTATAAATTTGTTAGGTGTTCCCAAATATGTCATGGAGGGCGCGATTATTATAGTGCGATTATCATAGACTAAAGTAGGGGGTGCAGCTTGTGGCGGGGACATCGCTATGCTAGGGAAGACTTGCCTTTCCTTGCAAAGACACAATGATATTCATTCACTCACAGATACACATGCAAACACTCACAAATATACACATGCACCAAAACATGTACACACACGTTTAAATGCATGTACGCCGACACACGTGTGTCCTGACAAATGCGTGCACATCAGCAGCCATATTGAAATGGGTTTTCTTTAACGGAAAACCCATTAAAACAGGGCTGGCCATACGTGTGCATGAATGCTCACCGATGCGTTTGCATGCTATTGGCAAAAGGCATTGGCAAAGACAATAGCTCAGCCTTTTAGAGCCAAGGCCTATTGAATTTGCCAATGCTTTTTGCAGTTATGTGTGGTACACTGGCTAAGCCCTACTTCCCTAAACAATATTATTGTCTATTTTTCATGTAATTTTGGGAGGAAAGCGGGCACACAAATGCATAGTAATGTCTGAAGCATAACTGATTTTCAATTTTCTCCCATGATTTCTGATGTTGGGTAACATGAAGCATTGAAAAGAGGCCAAGTTCCATTGTCGACTGTGATATCTGATATAATTCAATTTTGTTGTGTTATCAATCTATTGCGTTTGTTTGCTGTGTTTCATTCGAAAAGGCTAACTGAACTGGGACGGACACATTCCTTTCTTGTAGGACAGCCAATGGGTTTACAATTGAAATTCCAGAAGCTTGCATAATGTTTAATGAGATATCTGTCATGCTCTACTGTGCCAATAGAAGATGCCCCCACTTGCCACAGTATATACATACAGTAAGAGAGGTAGCAGAAAACACTCCTTAAAATAGTTATATATATATGTTCATTATTTATTTCTGGATAAATCTAAAGGGAAATTGTAAGCTCTCAGCAAACAAAAGCATAACTGAAGCAAAATAGACACAAAATGTAGCCTCAGGTAGACCTTGGTGGAATTTCAATTACGCCAGAGTAAATAGAGTAATTTTAGTACTTCTGTGTGAGAAGCTGGCATGGTATATGCTGACCACTAATGAAAGTGGGCACCGTGCACCAGTCCAGACAACTCTTATGGTGATTTAAGAGGTTTTAGACAACCACAGAAAGCTCTCTAAGTGGTAGCTGTGGAGAGCAGCCTTCAGGCTTAGTCCTGAAGGAGTGTAGAGCAGCTTGTTTTACTAGAATGCAATCTTATAGTATAGATTAAATGAAAAAGACCCACACAAAGTATTTATAAAAAGATGTATTTATTATAGAATACTCTCTAGTTCGTTACAGTATCTCCTACACGGAGATAGACACAAAGCACAGAAATCACAGTAAATAGCACTAATACACAGTGGACCCAGGGGGGGGACCAAATCATATACTAAGAAAGTGGTATAAGAACCACGACTCGAGTCAGGACAAGGTCAAGAGGATGAAGAATCACTGGGAACTCAAGGAACCACCCAAGGTGAGTAGATAGGGACCCCACGGAGGACGTGTGCAGTGTGGGAACACGACTCTACGTGTAAGTTGCGGTTGGAATTTTAAAGTTTAAGGACACTTCCCAGTGGACCCTGAAGATACCCTGTGGAAGACAGAAGGTTGGAGAGCCACCCCACCCATGTATACTGTGGTACCCAAGTTACCCAGGGAAGCCGGGTGCATAGGTGTGAAGTGGTGTCGGAAACTGCAGTCGAACCCAATGGAGGACTTCAGGAAAGTGCCGCTGCTGGAAGAGGAGAAAGTGTCCGTTGGAATCCAAACGTGGATTCTGGATGAAGAGTACCTGAAAGCAGAGGGGACAGAGTCTGGGTCACTTAGGAGTGACCAGGAGCTTGGTAGACGAATGCCCACCGATGTCGGGTGCTTCAGGGATGATGTTGATGACCTTGACTCTGCAGCTGTGCGGACCAGGTGATGCTGAGGACAACCAGGAGCCGGATACGAGCTGTCCCACGAAGGATGTCGAGTGATGAGGGGTCGGTGTCCGGCGGGAGCACCAACAAGCCTTGGCAAATGCAACCCACGCAGGAAGTCAAGAAGGTGCAACGTTGGGACCAGCTAGGTCCAGGGGACTCACCACAAGCAGGGGAGTCAGGGCAGGCCCCAAGCAATCAGGGGAGCCCAGTAGAAACAAAGATGACCCTCAAATGGACCCGGGAGCACAAGAGTCGCAAGAGGACCTGGAGCAGCTCACCAACGGTCACCAACGGTGCCCACGAGGCGATGTGGCTGAAGATCTTGACGGAAGAAGTTGCTGGAAGTTGGGGCTACTTGGAGCCCAATGCACTTGTAGCAGTGTTGCCAACAAGCATATGCACTTGCAAAAGTACGCGGTGCACAGGGGTTCAGTTAATGCAGCCCCCACCAGGGATTCTGACCTCAGACTTGGTGAGAGGGCAGCTCGGGTATCGGAAGACATAGATAACCAATACCTGTGTTGTTGAACCCTTCGGAGCAGATCGGTCAGCAGTGTAGAGGTGCCTGCAAACGCAGGGAAATGACTCCTTCACTGCAAGGGAGATTATCTTCAAGTGTCTTGGATGCCCCACAGGTCCTGCACGGATCCTGTATGGTGCACAGGCATAGACGAGGCAGTAGACTGAAAGGTAGACGAAGTCAGGCCCAAACGAAGTCCAGTGAAGTCCAGAGTGCCCAGATGGTAGAAGTGCAGTGGTTTCAGTTCTGGTTCTTGTCCACGATGAACCTAGGGACCTACACCCAGGTAAGCCCTTAAGTACCTTAAGGGCAGGGTTGGGAAGATTCAGGTGATCCTCCCAGGGGAGGGTCTGGACAGGGGGGAGGTTACTCCCATGTCATTTGTCCAGTTTCGCACCAGAGCGGGAGCCAACGGCTCCCAGGACTGGTTTGAACTGGACTATGCACAGCGACACCAAATGTGCCCCTCATGAAGACTTTCAGGCGCTCGCAAGCGCTCCCACCCAGCCCTAATACACTAAATCCTGTCTGGGAGTTGGTCACACCTCCCTGTGACAGGATGCCTATTGTTCTGTCTTCCCCTGCTTGAGCTTGGCTCAGCAGTAGAAGGGCAGAAATGTGTCTCTGGTCAGCAGCAACCATTTTGTGCTGTCCGGGACTAGAAGGCTGGTACTGGGAACACTGCGAGCTTAACGGAGGGCTCTCCCGATGGATGGAATCATACCTCCCACACCGGTTGCCGGTGTGGGGGTATGATTCCAACATGTTTGACACCAATCCCGATAGGGTTTGCTGCAGCCGTTTTCGAGATGGTCATCGCGCGGTCGCGTAATTCCCCTCTATATTAGTATATGGCTGCTTCACTGACAACCCGGGAGAATGGACTCCGTAGGCTGCAGGGGTGTCCTGCTTATGCAGGGGCACCCTCTCACTTTGAACCAAGCACCCTGCCTTCAGGATTTTAAAGGCCTGCTATAGGGGTGACTTATAGGTTTTAAGTGCAGTGACCCTTAGATATAGTAAACCTATATCTTTAGTAAGTGGTGCATGCACCAACTTACACAGGCTGCAATGGCAGACCTGTAGTTCCAGTTTGCATGGTCTCTCATGGGTGGCATAATGCATGCTTCAGCTCATGGGAGACCTCTGGGGTACCTATGCCCTGGGTACATGTGTACCATATACTAGGGACTGATAAGGGTACCCCAGTATCCAATCTGGGATGGTACCTTGTTACTAACTTAACAGTTTAGGGAGAAAGCAGATGGACTGAGGTCCTGATTAGCAGGATCCCAGTCAGACTAGTCAAAAACAGCATCACACAAAGCAAAAAGTGGGGGTAACCATAAGAAGCAGATCCTACTTTCCTACACAACCCCCCTCCCAAACGTAAGGAGATGAGACTAACCTTGCCCAGTTGAGTCTTCATTTTCTAAGTGGAAATATCTGGAGAGTCCATCTGCATTGGCATGGTTACTCCCAGGTTTATGTTCCACTGTATAGTACATCCCCTGTACGGAAATGGACCACCTCAAAAGTTTGGGGGTTTCACCCTTCATCTGTTTTAGCCATAAGAGGGGCTTATGGTATGTCTGAACAATGAAGTGAGTGCCAAACAAGTATGGCCTCAACTTCTTCAGGGCCCAGACCATAGCAAAGGCTTCCTCTCTATAGCTGACCAACGTTTCTCTCTGGGGGTCAACCTTCTGCTAATAAAAGCTACTGGCTGATCCTGGCCCTCTACATTTAGTTGTGACAACACAGCCCCTACCCCCAACTCAGATGCATCTGTTTGGACAATAAATTGTTTTGAGTAGTCAGGACTCTGCAGAATGGGAGCAGTGCACACGGCCTGCTTGAGATCATCAAATGTCTTCTGACAGCTAACTGTCCACTGAACTTTC
Organism: Calotriton arnoldi; assembly: GCA_963921515.1. Taxonomy (NCBI): domain Eukaryota; kingdom Metazoa; phylum Chordata; class Amphibia; order Caudata; family Salamandridae; genus Calotriton; species Calotriton arnoldi. The sequence continues at coordinate 771,202 of CAWUFW010009313.1, forward strand.
TTGGGCACTTTCTTGGAGGTGAGATCATTCAAGGGAGTCACTATAGACCTATATCCTTTTACAAATCCTCCCTTAATACCCAGTCAGGCCCAAGAAAGCGCTGACCTGAGTCTGGGTAGTTGGAGCAACCCAGTCCATTATGTTCTGGATTTTGCTCTGTAATGGTTGAACCTGGCCTCCACCCACAAGGTGGTCCAGGTACACAACCTTGCTCTGCCCTATCTGGCACTTAGTAGCCTTGATAGTGAGGCCTGCTTTCTACAGAGCCTCCAAAACATTCTTCAGATGAACCAGGTGATCCTCCCAGGTGGAGCTAAAGACAGCTATATCATCAAGATATGCTGCACTATAGGCTTCCAGACCTGTGAGAACTTTATTCACCAGCCTTTGGAATGTGGCAGGTAAATTCTTCAAACCAAAGGGCATCACCACAAATTGATAATGCCCACAAGTGGTTGAAAATGCTGTTTTTGGTTTGGCATCCTCAGCTAGTCTGATTTGCCAATAGCCAGCAGTGAGGTCAAATGTGCTCAAGAACTTGGCTGAGGCCAAAGTGTCAATAAGCTCATCTGCCCTTGGGATTGGATGAGCATCAGTCCTAGTGACTGCATTGAGTCCCCTGTAGTCCACACAAAACCTCATCTCTCTCTTACCACCCTGGGTGTGAGGTTTTGGTACCAGGACCACTGGACTAGCCCAAGGGCTATCTGAGGGTTCAATCACTCCCAACGCCAGCATCTTTTGGACCTCTGTCCTGATGCAATCTCTGACATGGTCAGGCTGTCTGTAGATTTTATTCTTAACAGGTAGACTCTCACCTGTGTCCACTTCATGGGTACACCAGGTGGTTTGACTGGGTGTCAAAGAAAACATGTGCCTGTATTGATTGAGGACCTTCCTGCAATCAATCTGCTGTTGGTCAGTGAGGCTGCCTGCCAAGGCTACACCATCCACTGACCCATCATCAGGGTTTTGTGAGAGGAGATCAGGGAGAGGGTCACTCTCTTCCTCCTGTCCCTCATCAGTTGCCATGAGCAAGCCCATGTCAGCCCTGTCTACAAAAGGTTTGAGCCTGTTCACATGGAGCACACTATGGGGGCTCCTGGGAGTGCCAAGGTCCACCAGGTAGGTGACCTCACCTTTTAGCTCAATGATAGTGTGGGGTCCACTCCATTTATCTTGGAGAGCTGCTGGGGCCACAGGCTCCAACACCCACACCTTCTGGCCTGGCTGGTAAACAGTCAGAACAGCCTTTTAGTCATGTCAAGCTTTTTGCAAATCTTGACTGGCCTCCAGGTTTTTGCTTGCCTTCTTCATGTATTCAGCCATCCTGGAGCGGAGACCAAGTACATAGTCCACTATGTCTTGTTTGGCAGGTTTGAGAGGTAACTCCCATCCCTCCTTCACCAAACACAAGGGACCGCTAACTGGATGCCCAAACAGAAGTTCAAAAGGGCTGTAGCCAACCCCCTTCTGAGAGACCTCTCTGTAGGCAAAGAGAAAGCAGGGCAGAAGAACATCCCATTTTCGCCTAAGCTTTTCTGGGAGGCCCATGATCATGCCCTTGAGGGCTTTGTTGAATCTCTCAACTAACCCATTGCATTGTGGATGATAAGGGGTGGTGAATTTGTAGTTGACACCACACTCCTTCCACATTGCAGTAATATAACTTGACATGAAGTTTGTACCTCTGTCATTTAAGACCTCCTTAGGGAAACCCACTCTGGAAAAAATTTCTTAGAGGGCCCTGGCCACCACAGGAGCTGTAGTGGTCCTAAGGGGAATTACCTCTAGGTACCTAGTGGCATGGTCCACCACCACTAGAATATAGCTGTGCCCAAATGCTGTAGGAGGGTTCATGGGACCAATGATGTCAATCCCAACCCTCTCAAAGGAAACCCCCACCACTGGAAGTGGTATCAGGTGGGCCTTTGTAGTGCCACCTGCCTTACCACTGGCCTGGCAAGTGGCATAGGAGCGACAAAACTCCTTAGTGTCCTCAGACATGTGAGGCCAGTGAAAGTGAGGGACAAGCCTGTCCCAAGTCTTACTTTGGCCTAGGTGTCCTGCTAGGGGAATGTCATGTGGAAGGGTGAGTAGGAAGCCCCTAAACTTCAGAGGTATAACCAACCTCCTGGTAGCACCAGAGCGGGAGCCAACGGCTCCCAGGACTGGTTTGAACTGGACTATGCACAGCGACACCAAATGTGCCCCTCATGAAGACTTTCAGGCGCTCGCAAGCGCTCCCACCCAGCCCTAATACACTAAATCCTGTCTGGGAGTTGGTCACACCTCCCTGTGACAGGATGCCTATTGTTCTGTCTTCCCCTGCTCGAGCTTGGCTCAGCAGTAGAAGGGCAGAAACCCTGAGTAAAGGAGTGCCTCATCCCAGTAGATCCTGTGGGACCCACTGACACTCCCGGCAGCCTCAGCAGCAGCTTGCTGTCTGAGGGGTTCAAGAGAGGAGGTTTGCTGCTCCAAACTCAGATCTGCCCTGGAAGGACCCGCTGTCCCCAAGAACTCAACCTGATCATGCTCAAGTTCATCTGGGACAGTTCCTTCACAGGGACTAAGATCATCTCCCTCAAGAGACTGATCCTCACTCTGAGTCTGGGGGGAAGGCACAGCCTTACCCCTCCTGTGCCTTCTCTTGCAAGGCACCTGGTCCATTGTTCCAGGATCCAGGGCCTGTACAGTGGATGTTAGTTTGGCTTGTGACCTGGTCACAGCAAACACATCTGCAGAGATGCCCAACATTGCTGCATGAGTCCTAAATTCAACATCAGCCCAAGCTGAAGTCTCCACATCATTGCCCAACAAACAATCTACTGGTAAGTCTGAACTTACCATAACCTTTTTAGAGCTGGTTGCCCCTCCCCAGCTGAAATTAACAACTACCAAAGAATAGTTAGTCCTGATATTGTTTGCATTGGTCACTTGGTTCATTTCACCAAGTATGATCTGTCCAGGAGACACATGTTTCTCTGTCACCATTGTGACACTGGCACCTATGTCCCTGTAGGCCATTGCCTCTGTTCCATTGATCAAAGGCTGTTGTCTGTACTTGCCCAGGTTACTGGGACTGACAAGTAAGGTGGCAAGATCTATCACAGACTAGAACAGCTTGAGCTGGAGTTCTGACTAAGCCAGAACCCACCTCAGATCCCAAGGTTAACCTCACTAATCCCTTGTTCCCTGTACCACCACTTGTATTTGTGCTAGAGGAAGCAGTTGCCTTAGGGGCAGTAGTGGTAGGAGTAGTTTCCTTGGCTTTTTGACAATCAGCATATTTTGTCCAATGGGTTTTTACTTTACAAAAGTTACACCAAGGTTTCTTTTGGCCTTTACTTTTGTTGGATTGTGACTCCCCACCAGATGCAGGTTTTTGGGGCCCTGAAGAAGACTCCTTTTTGTTTTTACCATTGTCCCCACCCTTCTCTTGGGTTTTAGAATCTTGCTTCTTCTGGTCACCACCAGTGTTCTTGTTTTTCTGCTTCACCCTGGTCATGACCCATTTATCTGCCTTCTTTCCCAATTCTTGGTGAGAAGTCAGATCAGAGTCCACCAGGTACTAATGCAATAGCTGATTTTGGCAATTATTAAGGATCTGCGCCCTCATAATCAAATTGTACAATCCCTCAAAATCATGCACTTTGTTGCCAAGCAACTAACCTTCCAGAGCCTTAATAGAACTATCCACAAAGTCTACCCAGTCCTGATTCTGTGCCTTCTGGGTGTCTCTGAACGTAATCCTGTACTGTTCAGTGGTTATGCCAAACCCATCAATGAGAGCACTCTTCAAAACTGAGTAATTGTCAGCATCCTCTTCTCTAACAGTGAGGAGCTTATCTCTACCTTTGTCAGCAAAGGAGAGCCACAAGATAGCTGCCCACTGCTCTTGAGGGACCCTCTGTACCTTACAGGCCCTCTCTAAAGCAGTTATCCATTTGTGGATGTCATCCCCAACATAGTAGGGAGGGACAATCTTGCTCAGGTTCCTATAGTCAAAGGAATGTTCCTTACTTCTAGGGACACTGTTGCTGCCACCATGAGACTCTAGTCCCAATTTCTTCCTAGCCTTCTGGACTTCTAGGGCCTCTCTGTCAAGGGCCGACTGTTCTCTCCTGAGCCTAAGTCTAGCTTTCGCAAGTTCAAGCAGTTGGTATTCCCTATCAAAAGACTTCCCTCCCTTACTAGAGATGGAGGTCCCTACTGACTGTCTAGATGCATTGGATTCTGCAGAGGAGGATCTAGACCTCCTAGGTCTACTCTGCACCTTTCCAGGAGGTTCAAAGGGGGCATCCTCTTGGCCCTCTGTGTTATCCTCTGGGAGGTCTGAATTGTCCAGGTGGAAATCATCAGGATCCACCTGGTCAAGGTTAGATTCTAGGTCAAAGAGGGGTCCCCCTCCTGACCTATCCTCATTCCCTGGCCCACCCACTCTGTCCTGTTCATCTGACCCAGGGGTTTTCCTCAAGTCATCTAACAGTAACACCTCTACCAGGCGTTGAGTGTTGGCACTTCTCCCTGTCTTCAACTCTCTAGAGGCACACAGTGCTTTCAGTTCTTGGAACGAAAGTTCACTGTATCTAGAAGGCAGAGAGCCACTGGCATCACCTTTAGTAGACATACTAAGTGTGGTGTGGTATTGCACCTACCTAACCTAGTGGGAACTAAACTCTGAGGTTGGAGAAAGGGTGTGCTAGACCCTTGACTTACCCAACCCTAAGTTCAGTAGAACTTACTATTCTAAGCTTGTATTTATATGTGCCTAGTACTAGTGAAGGTTTTTCAGTTAATCAATACAAAGATTTATCTGGTAAAACAATGCAGGCTTGAATCTCAACAGCTGCACACCAATGTGAGAAGCTGGCCTGGTATATGCTGTCCACTAATAAAAATGTGGGCACTGTGCACTAGTCCAGACAACCCTTTTGGTGATTTAAGAGGTCTTAGACAACCACTGAAAGCCCTCTAAGTGGTAGCTGTGGAGAGCAGCCTTCAGGCATAGTCTTGAAGGAGTGTAAAGCAGCTTGTTTTACCAGAATGCAATCTTATAGTACAGATTTAATGAAAAAGAATCACACAAAGTATTTATAAAAATATGTTTTTTTATAGAATACTCTCTAGTACGTTACAGTATCTCCTACATGGAGATAGACACAAAGCACACAATACTATAGCAAAGAAATCACAGTAAATAGCACTAATACACAGTGGGCCCCGGGGGGGGGAACAAACCATATGCTGAGAAAGTGGTATAAGAACCACGACTCGAGTCAGGACAAGGTCGAGAGGACGTAGAATCGCTGGGACCTCAAGGAACCATTGGCTTTTTTAAGTGAGTCTCTTAAAACCTTGCAGGGATACCATTATAAGGAAGCAAACAATGAGTAACGATGGTCTAGGGCCCCCGTTTTCATGTTCACTCGCATCATTATTATTTTGGGCAAGTGTAACACACGAGATTGGATTTTGCTATTTAACACACATTTAGAGGTTTTTTTCCTCATTAACATCTAAAAAGAGGGCCCCGTTTGCCATCAGAAGGGAAGGGGGCCCCTTTAATGAGTTTTTTTGCTTTGTCTACAGAGAGTGCTATTAGGAAGCTGTTCTCCTTCCCCGCCAGTTCGAGTTGTAGATTTATATAAACTCGGTAAGTCTGTGGGATGAGTAGCTTGGATGAACGTGGTGTCTCTGATTCTTTTCGCACTATTAAGTGCTTATAGATGGAATGCATCAGTGTTTATGGGAGAGTTCACATAGTAGTAACTTTCATTACGATTTGTTGAACGGATAAACCGTCATTGAAAATATAACTGGGGCATTAATTAAATTTATGAGATATAGAGCACCCGAACTCCGAGATTTATGGAGGAGGAGTGCCCCCCATGTTTTTAACAGTGTGTTGAGAGTGATTGGAGGTGAAGCACCATTATTATCTTTGGTTGTGTTTTTAAACGTTTAACATGAACAAGGCATTGGGCACTACATATATTTCGTTATGTGTCTTTTGGCTTTTTAATTATTTATGCAGGTTCCTCTTCACATGTGAGGGCTCCATGGAAGGTGATATCCCTCTTACTTTTGAATTTATAGAAGAGAGTGATAGCACCCAGGATCACAGAGGTGAGAGTCCTGAGGAAAGCCGGGGCATTGTTCATTGCCGGCTGAAACATGTCGACACCTATGCAGAGTGGAGCTGGTGGAGTCTCATTATAAGTTCCTCTACCTTGGCATCCACCACCTTTTCTAAAAAAAAATTAATCCTGGATAGGGGACCTAATATTAAATTGTAATAAGGATTTCCTATGACCAGCTTTTATATCACTTTTTCTGCACCATTTCTCACCCTTGGTTTCACACTGTATGTTGTATTGTCTTCCCCTCCCTATTGCACCACCTCCAGTGTAGGGTCAACACGGAGGTGTGTTAGCAGCCCTATGATGAAGCATGACACAGCTTGCTGTGTGTGAGGGCAGTTTTTAAAGCATGGTGCTTTTTCCTTTCATTCACTTATTGACACCTATCATCACTATATCGTTTTCCCTCTTCTTTTTGTGATTAACCTCAAGGAACCACCCAAGGTGAGTAGATAGGGACCCCACGGAGGACGTGCGCAGTGTGGGAACATGACTGCGGGCTCCGTACAACTCTACGTGTAAGTCGCAATTGGAATTTTAAAGTTTACGGACCCTTCCCAGTGGACCCTGAAGATACCCCGTGGAAGACAGAAGGTTGGAGAGCCACCCCACCCGTGGATACCATGGTACCCAAGTTACCTAACCCAGGGAAGCCGGGTGCATAGGTGTGAAGTGGCGTAGGAAACTGCTGTCGAACCGTATGGAGGACTTCAGGAAAGTGCCGCTGCTGGAAGAGGAGAAAGTGTCCATTGGAATCCAAATCTGGATTTTGGATGAAGAGTACCTGAAAGCAGAGGGGACAGAGTCTTGGTCACTTAGGAGTGACCAGGAGCTTGGTAGACAAATGCCCACCGATGTTGGGTGCTTCAGGGATGATGTTGATGACCTTGACTCTGCAGCTGTGTAGACCAGGCCATGCTGAGGATGACCAGGAGCCATATACGAGCTGCCCCACAAAGGATGTCGAGTGTTAGGGGGGCCGGTGTCCGGCAGGAGCACCAACAAGCCTTGGCAAATGCAACCCACACAGGAAGTCAAGAAGATGCAACGTTGGGACCAGCAAGGTCCAGGAGACTCACCACAAGCAGGGGAGTCAGGGCAGGCCCCAAGCAATCAGGGGAGCCCAGTAGAAACAAAGATGACCCTCAAATGAACCCTCAGGGAGGAGGCACAGGAGTCGTGAGAGGACCTCGAGCAGCTCACCAATAGGAGCAGGCCACTGTGCCCACAAGGCGATGTGGCTGAAGATCTTGGTGGAAGAAGTTGCCGGAGGTTGGGGCTACTTGGAGCCCAATGCACTTGTTGCAGAGTTGCCAGCAAGCATATGCACTTGCAAAAGTACGCGGTGCACAGGGGTTCAGTTAATGCAGCCCCCACGAGGCATTCTGACCTCAGACTTAGTGAAAGGGCAGCTCGGGCCTCGTGAGACGTAGATAACCACCACCTGTGTTGTTGAACCCTTCAGAGTCCGCAGGAGCTCCGGATCAGCAGACCAGTCAGCAGTGTAGGGGTGGCTGTGAACGCAGGGAAGTGACCCCTTCACTTTAAGGGAGATTATCTTCAAGTGTCTTGGATACTCCACAGGTCCTGCACGGATCCTGTATGGTGCACAGGCACAGACGAGGCAGTAGACTGAAAGGGAGATTAAGTCAGGCCCAAATGAATTCCATCGAAGTCCAGAGTGCCCAGATGGTAGAAGTGCAATGGTTTCAGTTCTGAATCTTGTCCACGACGAATCTAGTGACCTACACCCAGGTAAGCCCTTAAGTACCCTAAGGAGAGGGTTGGGAAGAATCAGGGGACCCTCCCAGGAGAGGGTTTGGACAGAGGGGAGGTTACTCCCATGTCCATTGTCCAGTTTCGCACCAGAGCGGGAGCCAACGGCTCCCAGGACTGGTTTGAACTGGAGTATGCACAGGGACAGCAAATGTGCCCCTCATGCAGACTTTCAGGCGCTCGCAAGCACACCCAACCAGCCCTAATACACTAAATCCTGTCTGGAAAGTGGTCACACCTCCCTGTGACAGGATGCCTATTGTTCTATCTTCCCCTGCTCGAGCTTGGCTCAGCAGTATGAGGGCAGAAATGTGCCTCTGGTCGGCAGCAACCATTTTGTGCTGTCCGGGACTAGAAGGCTGGTACCGGGAACACTGAGAGCTTAACGGAGGGCTCTCCCGATGGGTGGAATCATACCTCCCACACTGGTTGCCGGTGTGGGGGTATGATTCCAACATGTTTGACACCAAACCCAATAGGGTTTGTTGCAGCCGTTTTCGATATGGTCATCGCGCGGTCGCGTAATGCCCCTCTATATTAGTATATGGCTGCTTCACTGACAACCTGGGAGAATGGACTCCGTAGGCTGCAGGGGTGTCCTGCTCATGCAGGGGCACCCTCTCACTTAGAACCAAGCACCCTGCCTTCAGGATTGTAAAGGCCTGCTATAGGGGTGACTTATAGGTTTTAAGTGCAGTGACCCTTAGATATAGTAAACCTATATCTTTAGTAAGTGGTGCATGCACCAAATTACACAGGCTGCAATGGCAGACCTGTAGTTCCAGTTTGCATGGTCTCTCATGGATGGCATAATGCATGGTTCAGCCCATGGGAGACCTCTTGGGTACCTATGCCCTGGGTACATGTGTACCATATACTAGGGACTGATAAGGGTACCCCCAGTATCCAATCTGGGATGGTACCTAGGTACTAACTTAACAGTTTAGGGAGAAAGCAGATAGACTGGGGTCCTGATTAGCAGGATCCCAGTCAGACTAGTCAAAAACAGCATCACATAAAGCAAAAAGTGGGGGTAACCATAAGAAGCAGATCCTACTTTCCTACATTCTGCATTATTCTTTGATGTGAAATTACCAATAATAACGCATGCTCACATAATTAAGAGTAATTTGGGGGCAAAACCCTATTGCAAGAGCACATTTAGCGAGCGCAAGCAGCTGCTCGCGCTTGCTATTCGTGTTCTGTTGCATTTAGCACTATTTCTTAGCACAAAATGCATCCTCGTGTCCATTTTGGATGCAAGGGTGCATTTTGTGCTATGAAAATATTGCTAAATGCCGCGAATAAGACTGGGGAAAAATCCTACCACAAGTGCACATTTAGCAAGCACAAGTGGCTGGTCACGATGGCTATTTATGTTCTGTTGCATTTAACTCTATTTCTTAGCACAAAATCCATTCTTGCGTCCATTTTCAACGCATGGGGGCATTTTTGTGCTAAGAAAATAGCGCTAAATACAGAATTACTCTTCTCGCGTAATTCTGCGCATTCTCGCTGAATTTTTGGGTAATTCCAAGTGATTATGCTATGCGAAATTACGCCACTTATGCCCACCCAAAGATATAGCTCGTAAATAGGATATCATCGCCTCCATATGGTCTTCTTGCTGCTGCATTTCCTGCTGCTTTTCTTTGTAGCTATCAAACTTGTGTTTCAGTAGGTGATGGGGTTACATTTCCATCCACAACAGCAAGGTACTGGCGAATGCCCTGATATGACTGACCACATCCTGGCAATCTTTAGCTGCGCTTCTCTGCTGGGTTGCCACCTGACTCCTCCCACCTGCCGAAGAGCACAGCTGAGGGTCATGCTGGTTTTCCTTCTGAGGAAATAAAAAAGTTGAAAATTCATACTGTCCTGGTGCTGATAATCCCCCATCTGTTCAGGAGCGGCTCCTCCGCTATGGTGGAGGAGCGTCGCCCCACTGCTTTTAAGCAGTGAGAAACATAAAATGACAATAACTTCGAGTTATTGTCATTTTATGTTTCCTGTCCTGCTGCTTTGCGGCGGCGGGTGGGCGGGGCTGCTCTGCTCTCCAAGCAGGACAGGGGAGGAGTGGTTTGCCCACTCCTAAGTGCGCAATAACTGTTTGGTCTGCCCTCTCAGGCCGCCCAAAGCAGTGATGCGCACTTCCCTGTTCTCCATGCTGGCTGCATTACAGCCTGCATGGAGAACATGCCCACTCCTCCAACTCCTGGCTGAGCGCCAGGTCACGGCGCTCAGACCAATCACAACGCTGCAATTGCAGCATTGTGATTGGCTTAGGGAAGGGAGCCTGGCTGCCTGCTTCCTGTTCCTGTCGGAGGCAGGAGAGCAGGAGAGCAGGAACGAGGCGGGACCCGGCCTCGAGGTAAGTTTTTTTAATATATTTTTTTTATTCCGATCCCCTCTGACCCTCCCTCCCTCGTGCGACACTCGCACCCCCGTCACTCCCCCGCCACACCACCCGCGAGCCATGCCGGCCGCAACTGCATCTGTCCCTGCCAGTGAGGATTCTGTGCAGTACTGCAATTGGCTTTCGCCTTTTCTTTATATTGTTTATGCTATCTCCCTCTGCTCCATTGTGCTTGCTGATTTCTCAATACAACTTTCCAGCCACTTTGCTGATGACACACATGCTCCTAAAGCATGAAATGGCCTGCCGCTACACATAAGAGCCTCCTACTCACTTCTTGAATTCCGTAAGAAGCTTAAGTCCTGGCTTTTCCAGTAGTCCCACTAGGCCCTAGTTGAGCCTAGAATCACACCTGCGAACACATGGAGATGATGCATGGAGCGCTGAAACTTTTCAGACACTCACTCTCAGTTACAGATCGGGGTTGAATCCGTCATCGTTCTTTAGCTCACTTCACCACTCCAGTTCAGACCCAGCCATATGCAAATCAGTCTTGACCCTGTTCCTCATGGGAACAGTCCAGCCCGAACTGCCAAGTCAGGTCTTGCCTGGACCGGAAACAAGCATCCTGGAACCGGTTTCGGGGTAACACCCCTAATCGGACAGGCTAGCTTGAATCCGTGGCAAAGTGAGCAAGGGACCCACGTCTCGGCATACCCTGTCAACTTAGGGCGAACAAAGCAAACACAAGGAGATGATGGACGGAGCGCTGAAACTTTTCAGACACTCATCCCCAGTCACAGATCTGGGTTGAATCCATCATTGTTTTTTTTTTTTTTTTTTTTTTTTTAAATTGAAAATCCACAGTATCAAAAATACATAAATACAGATATTTTAAATCAGAGCACAATAGTAATTCAATTCATTCAACTGTGCGAACATCAATATCAGTCCATCATACAGTCAATCAATCCCCCCCAAAAATATCAAAACTAAATACGTACAAGAAAATCTTAAACCAGAGGACAGTAGCAATTCAGATCCATTCCCCCGTGGACACATTAATGTCAACCCGTCATATGATCAATCATTGCCCCCCCCACACATAGAGAACAACTTTTCGCTTTCTGGGCCCTTTAACAGAATACAGACTAAACTCCAGATTGAAGGTGTTATAGAATCTGGCACGCCACATTTCGAAAGATGGTGCATCGGGCTGTAGCCAAGTGGATGCTGAACATAACCGCGCTACTGCCATGGCAATAAAAATTAAATAACGAAATTTATGCATTGGCATCCCTTGGCGTAGATCTTCCCCAATCCCTAGCACCATCATGGAGGCCGAGATTTTTATAGACACTCCAGTAACCTCTGATAAAAACCTTTCTATATATCCTATAAAAGGATTCAAATTAGCACAAGAATAGAATATATGAAGGATATCAGCATTGTCTGCACCACACCGAAAACATTTCCCATCATTTCCTCCCCCCCATTTCATCATCTTTGCAGGGGTGTGGTACAGATTAAACAATGTTTTATAGTGCTGGGCTTTTAAGTTAGCTGCAAGGAGAATTTTCCGTGCAATATCAATAGACTTCTCTAGAGACACCGACTGTTCTCCCAGCCAATTTCCTCATTTAGTGTTATGCTTGTCTAAGTCATCTATCCTAGAAGCTAACAATACCTTATAAAGAGACCCTATTTTTTCCTGACGTCTGATAGCTTCTACTATCTTGTGCGGTGTCATAATAGTTGACTGTTTACCTAAGAAATCCTGTATTTGTAAGAATAAAAAAAATTGAGTTTTAGGTAAATGGTATTTATCCATCAAGCTTGAAAAAGAAGAGCATAGCCCCCCAGCCTGATAAAAATCACCAATTTGGGTGATGCCCTTCAATCTCCAATTACCTACCACGTAATCCCAGAAAATCGATGGAAGTAGCCCTACTGCGGAGGTAGGTGTATAAAATGATAGCCCTGGAATCTGCACGTTTTTTCGCACTGTATTCCAAACTTTAAAAACAGAACCCAAAGTTTTAAAGCGGGTTCTTTTATAGTAACTACCATCTATTCTTTTAAACAGGCAATTTTTAACCTCGGTCCCCAAGACTATCTGATATATTGAAGGGGCCTCAGCTAGATTATTCACTTCCTCTCCAGTCAGTAAGATACGTATATTCGATAAAATACATGTATAATAATAGAGTGCAAAATCGGGAACCGACCACCCACCTCTGTCCCGAGGAAGAGTCATGAAGCGGACAGCTCTACGTGGTTTCCCTGGGGCCCACAGAAATCTGGCACACAATGATTGTAAATATTGAAGTTGTCCACGGGATACTTCCAATGGAACTGCTCTAAAAAAATAAAGAACCCTGGGCAATATATTCATTTTAAGGACATTAGATCTGCCCACCAAGGAAAGGTGTAAACACTCCCATCTCTCTAGTGATTGTTTAACATTGTCAATAATAGCACCCCAGTTAACCTCAACCAACTCTTTTAGACAGACCCGAATCTTAATGCCCAAATAAGTAACTTCCTCGACTGCTCTGGAATCATTAACCAAAATTTGGTTCGTACAGAGAATCTGTGTTTTTGACGTATTCAGCTTGTAACCTGAAACAGAACCAAACTCATGTGCCAAATATTCAATTTCAGGTAAAGCCGCGACAGGATCAGATGTTGCAATCGCAATGTCATCGGCATAAGCCAAAACACAGAAATAATACTGCCGAACAACAAAAGGTTTAATCTGGTCACTCCACTCCAACATGTTTAAAAAGGGGTTGATGTACAGAGCGAACAAAAGCGGGGAACAAGGACACCCCTGCCATGTACCTCTGGAGATCTATATTGCTTCAGATGCAAGCCCCATTAAGCATATCTTGGCCACGGGAGATCGATATAAAACCCGTAGAGCCTGAATATACCCCTTGCCGAACTGCATTTGCTGTAGGACCCCCCAAAGGAAGTCCCACGTAACGCGATCGAACGCCTTTTCAGCATCAAGCAAGATCAATCCTAGGTCCCTAGACTCAGCCTGCGCAATATCAAATAGAGTCACTACCCTACTAATATGGTTCACTGTCCCCCTTCCGGGTATAAAATCGTGTTGTCTTAAAGAGACCAGGGGGGAGATGACTTTAGCCAATCGATTCGCAAGAATCTTGGCGTAGATTTTCCCGTCACAGTTAACAAGAGAAATCGGACGATAGGACCCCGGCAGGTCAGATGGTTTGTCCTTCTTCTTAAATATGACGATATTAGCCTCATCCCAAGATTGTGGTGCGCCCCACATTTGTGCTGCTTGAAAAACAGCAAGCATATCAATTTTGAGATCTTAAAAAAAGGTCCTATAGACCTTCGAGGGAAGATTATCCGGGCCTGCAGCTTTTCCGATCGCCATACTATTGATAGCCTGCTCTAATTCATCAATAGTGATAGGGATGTCCAACATCTCGCTTCCTCCAGATCCAACCGTTCCAATAATAAATATTGGAGCCCCAGATCCTTAGGGTGTCGCCCCGTATCTTGCTCTGTGTAGAGTTCTGTGTAGAAGTCATAGAAAACCTTAAGGATCTCCTGAGGATCGTGAACTATATTACCCAGAGCACTCTTCATACCATTTATTCTCTGTACAGCCTCCTTTGCGCCTAATTTCTGAGCTAGGCAACGCCCTGTGGCCTCCCCATACTCATAGCAATTCTTATTGTAAATTTGATATTTTAACGCAATTTCATTACTCCATAACAAATTAATATTGGCTTTGTATCTGGCCACACCAGTTTGCAGATCAGTAATATCATTGCCAGCCGAAATCCCCCCTGCCAGATTCGCTGTTTTAAGTTTATTATATAATTCCTGCACTGCAAGTTTAGCTTGCTTTTGTTTATGTAGTCCATAGCTCAGGACTTCCCCTCTAAAACAAGCTTTAAATGTATCCCAAACAACCCCATGTGACGTGGAGTGCCGATTGATTTGAAGGAAGTCCTTTATCCAAACTCTCATATGGTCAATGCAAATATTGTCCAGAAGGAGTTTCCTATCGAAAGTAAAATCCCTTGGAACTATACATGTACCAAGTGCGGGAATATCCAATACTACTGGCGCATGATCTGAAGTGTTTCTCGGAAAAACTTGTATCTTAATTCCTGTAAATAGTAAAGGAGATACAAAAAAATAATCAAGCCGTACTAGCTTGCTATGTGGGTGAGAATAGAACGTAAACCCCGGATCTTGCATATGGAAAGTGCCCCAAACATCCTTCAGGCCATGATCAGACAACAGATGATAAAAAACATTTTTTATTTTTTTATTATATATTTTTTTTTATTTAGTGATGGCTCTTTTACAATTTTAAACAAATGTTGTGTTTCATTATGTTTTATGTTGTTTAAAGACCTACGGTCTAAATAAACTTACTTTTTGAACTGAGCAGATGATATAATGCCTTAAAAACCCTAGGTTTCCTACCTTTATAGTTCTGAATACCAGATTGGAGTTCTTTCCCACTTAATATTAAAATCCCCGCACAGCACCAGTGGAGTAGGCCATAGAGCAAGTTCCAAATTTAATTGCTCAAGAACAAGGGCCTCATCAAGGTTAGAGCCATATAATGTACACAGCGTGAATTTCATTCCCCCCAAAATACATTCCAGAATAGCCCAACGTCCTTGATTATCGGCTAACACACGTCCTGTTGTTTGTATTGCCGATTTAGCTAACACCGCCACCCCCCTAGTCATAATTGATTGCTTTGAGGCTGCCAAGATCACATAACCCAATTCTGACAGGATCTTCCGCTTTCCCCATGGTATATGTGTTTCCTGCAAACACACTAGATCAGGCTGAATCATGCGGAGCTCTGCGGCAACTCTCTGTCTCTTATTATAATTATTTAACCCACAGACATTTAAAGAACAGATTCGAAGATCTATCTTAGCCATTGATTAGACATGGGTACCAACACTTGCTCCATTCTGATATAACAAAAACCTTATATCTCTCAACTTCAACACGTTAACGATACTGCGGATTAATTTTCTTATTTTATCCCAAACCTCCTCCCCCTGACCCCCCCTGAAACCCCACCCACCCAGACTCCCTCCCACCCCATCCTCCAAAACCAACCCCACCCCTTCAAAAGGATTTAGGACCGATGGTCCCTGTGATGACAAGCTCCCGCCACCCGGCTGTCCCCCCGCACCTATACACCACCCTATGTGCGAAAAAGATGAAGAAAATGCAGCAATAAAACACAAAACATCCCAATATACCATACCAATAATGCAAATGCAGTAATGAGCTTTTATACATACGAAAAAACAAAACAATCACTCATAGGGTGCCATAAAGCAAGGAAAAAAGGAGGAAATGTACATATCAAAGTTAAACGATCCACATAATGACCAAGAAAAAACCTAGACATATAGAAGCTTACACATCCTGAAAAGAGTAATACAAATTTAAACATGATACATTGTGACCAGAATATCAATAGCCTAAACAACTACTTTACTCTTACAAAGATTGTAAAAACTCTTTGGCTTGCACCTCGGAGATAAAAAATCGAGTATGCTCCTTATGAAGGACTTTTAACTTAGCTGGGTTTAATAGAAAAGCTTGAGCCCCTTTGGCCTGAAATGGAGCAATAAGCTGGCGTAGCTCCCAGCGCTTTTCTACAGTTTGATGACAAAAGTCTGGCCTAACGAAAAACTCCACCCCTTTCCCAGCTCTCTTTTTATCAGGACGCGCTAGCTCAAATACAGCTTCCCGGGCAAGAAAATTATTGAGAGATATCAAAATCGCTCTAGGTCTAGTTACTGTTTGACTAGATCGAGGACGGAGGGAAAACGGTGCACCCTCTGTATCTCTCTCTGCCAGTCCCACTGCGTAAGTTCTGGGAAGGCCTCCGTAAATAGATCAATAATAAACTTGCGCGGATCCTGCCCTTCCATGCCCTCAGGAATTTGTAGAACTCTCAGATTATTTCAGCGGGATCGATTTTCTAAATCAACCAATTTCCACTGAGTGTCCTCTTTTAGAGCTCGCAGGGTCTCAGTTAAAGCCTTCTGTGCTGATAGTTCGTCCTCTAGGCACGAGATACGAGCTTCAGCTTCATTGAACCTAGTAGTAAACTCTGTACAAGTCTTGGCTATACGACGAACTGAATTCTGCAATTTGCGGCATGAGCTTTGGGCCCTCTGACTCTCTGCACGTGTCTCCTCCCTATTTGTCATGATGGTTTGATAGATCAGAGCCAATGAAACCTCTTCTGATGAAGATTCTGCCGCTTTTTCTTTAACAATGTCCAAATTACCGCCATTGCCAGTACCTATCTCTGTTGAAAAGGAGTAATCCCATTGTAGAGCATTGCTGCCATTTCTACCATCTGTCTGATTAGCTCCTTCTCTAACTTCTGGATTCTTACGTACTGTCCGAGGACTGTCATCCGATGTATCACCCCCAGTGTCTTCCGGCAACGTGCTACTAAGGTCGCTGCCCCGCCACCAGGCAACCCAGAGGTCTTAGCCTGAGCCTTCAAAATTGACTCTAAGTCATCGCTGGAAGAATCCGAGTGATCCGAGAGGGGAAAAAAGTAATCCCCAGAGTCTATCTCCTTCATAGGAGATTTAATGCTCTGGCAATCGTTCTTCTTGCCAGAACCAGATTTTTCACTGCTGTCGGCGTTTGAGGCATGAGCTGTCTCGGAGCCGCTATCATTCAGGTACATTTTCAGGGGCAGGTGCCGCCGCCTGACGTGATCTGTTGGGTGCCCCGCATGGAGCGCACCTTCCATCCGTTGTATAGCATTACGGGATAAGTAATGCTCCAGAATCAGTATCACCCCGTAAGCAATGTGAAGTGCACTAGCAGAGTCTTTCTCCCAAAATCCTGTTCTACCGAGGGGTCCAAGCCTTCCTACCCCCTGTTGCTTGCACGAAGGAGAGTCAACCTAAGAGGGCTGTGCAAGTTTTTTTATCCTTCCCCACAGAAAACAACAGGGGAATGTAATGTGCTTTCCCGAACTGTCCTTTGTAGCATTGCCTCTCCTGTTGCTCGCGGTGTCTTTTTTTAACAGTTTTCCCGTTAGTGCTCACATTCCTACACATTCTTGATACCCACAGCGCCGGCTCCGGCTCCAGCAGAGTCGCCGAGAGGCCGGCGAGCCTCGCTCTCCCAGCCTTGGGAGGCATCGTCCGCGCCAGAGCAGCCTTCCCCTCTCCGCCTTCTGTCAAGCGTGACAGCCGTAAAGAAGCCCCCGGCATGGCGGCTCCTCGCCCCTCGCTCCAGTAAACACTGTGGAGACGCCGCAGTTTCGCCACGAAAAGCCGTGGCAGCGGTGCCTGGCACTGCCTGGAGAGGAGCCACTGCGATGGATTACTGGAAGATCTTCTCGGACGTCTTGCGGAGCCCGTATGGTATGGCATTTCTTCCTCCTTCGCCCTAAGACACGTCCAAACTCCATATGGGTGCGGGGAGTCCGGGAGCAGCCAGCTCACACGTCCTGAACTTGCGGACGCCATCTTGCCTCATAATGCAAAATCCTTGTTGAAGTCTACACAATTCAAGAAGCCCTTTCATGCATTCATCATCAAGATGTGTGGGATCTGACTGTGTCTTTGTGCGTCCAGTCTTTGTAGTGGCCCGGCTATCAGTGAAAATCAGCAATCCACTGCCTGCAATGTTCTGACCATTCCCAAAAACCTTCCGAATTTCTTTTTTGTGTTTGCGGTGGATTCATTTGCATAATGGCATTAATCCGATCTTGAGGCACTTTTCTCCCATTCCTTTACTCAATTTTATGACCCAAGTAAAGAACTTCTTTTTGGCGGGAGTTGCAATTTTGCTGGTGACACTTTATGCCCCACCTTCTCCCAAATGGTTCCAGTAGAGCAATCGTATCTGTCACACAAGCCTCTTTTGTCTTCGAATGCAAACAGCAAGTCATCTATATCGCTGAACAGGACCGAATTTTCAGTCATTACTAGTGATTCCAAACATTTCTTCAATATCTGATTGTGGGAATTGAGGGACTCTCTGTATACCCTTGAGGAGCTCGGCACCATCCCAAATCACGGTTTTCCGAACCGGAACCTCAAATAAGTATTGGCTATCCGGATGCAAAGGTATCAAGAAAAATGCTTGACATGAGATCAATTACTGAAAACCATTCTGCTTCACAAGGGATTTGATAAAGAATCAAAGCTGGATTTGGCACTATTGGACAGCAAGGTGTTACTATCTGATTAATTTTGCGTAAATCCTGCACTATCCTATGTTTAACATTAGGTTTCGCTAGGAATTCCCATAATGGGTGAATTGCATGGACTCCCTAGGATCTCCTTTGGGATACGTCGTTCAATCAACATTTCCAATCACTGGTGTTACTCCACGCGATTGTTTCAGGACTCATTTTGTGAGCTGGTGTTCTTGGAAACTCTGCATTTTTGTTTTGCTGTAATCTGAATTAGAGCTACTCCTTTCATCAGTCCAATATCTCTGCCTGAAAAATCCCACTCACATCAGAAAACACTGTATCTCTCAACTCAACAGGCAAATCAGTCGCTGTAAATAGTGGATACAAATCCATTCACTTCTGTTCCCTGCCTCGCCATTTTAAAACACTACGGGGCCGATTCCGATTCGGGCCGGAGAATCTCTCCGACCGAGCCGGACCCGGAGAAGATTTCCGGCCGAGATCGGACTCTGGCAGTCCGACCGAGCGAGTACGATGCGCACGCGTACGCTGTCGGACTCGAGTCGGTGGTTCCCAGTGAAAGTCAATGGGAGCCGGTCGTTACAGACTGGCGTGTCGCGGGCTCCCATTGACTCCAATCGGCGTGAGGCTGCGAGCAAGGGCGCCCCCTACAGCAGTGTGCGCGTCGATGCGGGTCGCGCCGTGCATGCACAGTGTAGGAGGGACCCATGGGTCCCCTGTGTGCGACTCGCGCGGCCCTGCGCGTACAGGGGGTCCGACGCGGACCCCCAAAGTCCGGCTCCGACTGCTCTTTCAGAGCGCCGGACGTGCGCGAATCCCGGTCGGACTGCTCGCGGCGTCGTGCCTACCCCCGGCCGGGGAACGTCTCCATTGCGCGGTGCGGAAGTACGGTGTCCGATGCGGGTTGGTCGGTGCGTGTTAGACCGACCGAGTCGGTTGGAGCGGTCGGGACGCCCGGACGAGTTCGGCCGGCGATTGCGCATCCGTGCTACCGTCTCGGCCGGACGCGCGTACGATTCGGTCGGGAAACAGGGCTCCGAATCGGATCCGGTTCGTCCGAGATCCGATTCGGACTGCCCGGCTTGAAGATCGGGAATACGGCCCCTACATCTTTGGTATGAAAATGCTATTCCATCTGGTGTACAATAAATGGAACAGTTCATCCCACTGCAACTCAGTCCCTTCCCAATAGGTTAACTGGACTTGTATCACACACCACACAAATCGGTGTGGAAATCTTGAAATGCCCCAATTTGCACTTTCATTGGCTTTGTCGATGAGGGTCTTAATCAATTTGTTTGAAACTCCTACAACTTGGATTACTTTCTCCCGAAAGGGAGTAGGTTGGGAATTTCCACAGTTCTCACAGTGGAGCGGGTAGCACCAGTATCTACCAGAGACAGTAATTGAATTTCCGTCAGCCTCCGCCATCCCACATAAGGACTAGACTGATCTACCTCTAAGGATGCCCTAAATGCGCATTCCTCACTCCCCCTCGAGGCACCAAAGTCTTTGAGATGTATCCTGACTCATTTTCTTCCCCACTGCATCAAATATTGCGATGACACCTGCACATTTGAATTCAATTGATCATTTGTATAGGAAACCCACATTTGCATTGTACCTTCTGCCATCTGACCATTCACACATTCTGATTTGGCATAGGAGCTTGAGGAATCTGCCAAATTCTATCCTCTGCCAATCGTCATTTTGCTGATTCTGGTTTTGTTGATTCATCTGCATCTGATTCATTCCATCTACTCCTGTCTCATCTGTGTTTACCTGCAGACTTCTACACCTGTGCTTCCAATGTCCCAACTTTCCTTTTACATGACAAGGAAACTTCTTTTCAGTGATTCATCTCTGGCCACCTCTACCTCTCCCGTGTGGAATCTGTATCATTTGAGTCACAGTATTTCCAACTTGGCACTCACACACTCTCATACCAGTAGTAAGTCTGACCGTGTTTCCTTGGTAAGCTTCTGTAAAATCTGTATTTAGAAATCCTCCTTTCTTTGCACGCTTTCATCTGAGCTAACGATTGGTTTTTTCTTTTCACTTTTTGTGTCGTTTCAGTGTCATCACCACAATACTTCGGCATGACGAGAATTTCATCAAAGTCAGTGTTGCTTTGCCAGCAAATTAAATGCTGCTGGAATCACTTATACTAATTTCCGGTCTCAATCCATACACACAAATCTGTACTCAAAATGTCTTATGTCTTTCTAAGTAATGTTTTCAATTCCACATGTATTGTTTAAGCACCTGTAAAAGCCTTTCATGATGAGCATGCATGACTCTTTCAACTCCTGAGGTAGTCCTGTCTATTCTCACCCAATCTGTTTCTTTAGGTGAAATTTTTCCCTTTTCAAATAGGTGATAACCCTGATTATATTTCTTCATAACTTCTTCAGATGGTGCTCCTGTTTATGGATCTCTTGGATATTCTTCACTTTTGGCCAATCTACAGCAATTTTACACTCAATCCACAGATCAGTGGGAACCACAATGTCAAACACGTCGTCCAGATCCTTCCACAAGACGTATTGAAACTTTTTCCACAAACCTTTCTACCTGTTTGTACCATTCCACTAGTTTTTTCTCTCAATCTTGGTAAATCATTTATGCGAATGATAATATATCCTGTCTTGACCAAGGGACATGAACATACCCACCTCCCTGGTACTTCTCTCATAGGGTTGTATCGTTGCATCAGCGTTTCTGCTCTGTCTCCCTCACAGGATACAATGGTAAAGCCACTGAAATCTCTGTTGTTATCTTCCTTATTTTTAGCCCATCTTCCTTTCCATCGATCTAACTCACCCCATCGTTTTAGTGTGCTACTTAACTCTTTAATTTGTGACCGTTTCCTATGAAACAATTCAAACTCTCCAAATCTTTTGTCCCTGAAATCTAATCTCTATGTTTTTGTAGAGGCTCTAGACTTCTCTGTGTGAACTCCATACGTTTGAGCAAAATTTCAGCAAACTTTCATGCAGTTTCTCACTTTCCTTGTAATATTTTTTGCACATAAAAACGCAATTCTTCATCTTGAGTATTTACCTAATCTGTCTGGGCTGATTGTACCAAGAATCCATTTTCTTCCAAATCTGCTTTCGACCTACTTACACCTACACCTGAAGTATTAATCTGCACACCACAACCCAGGATGCTATTTCTTTTATCCACTCATCTAATTCTTCAGAAGGCGGACATAACTTGAATTCTGAGTAATTTCTACCTGTCTCACTTCTTGGCCCTCCTGATGTAGGTTGTCACCTTTTTCTCAATCTGTAACAATCTTTTTGGATTTATGTATATACACCTCGCTTTGGAGTTTCAGCAAATCTTTCTGAAATGTTAATCAACTGTTTCTAGTTACTCCTGTAGTCAATCCCTTGATTGGCCTCATTAATTTTCCTGTAAACTGTCTGAATTCATTCATATTTCCATCTGGTATCGTTGAGAGCCTGCACTTGAGAAACCCCTTGTCCCATCATTATATAATGGAACAATTGGACCAATACGTCACTGGGACTGAAAAAACATCTGGGGTCATTGGTGTCATCATTACGTGGCAATTCTTCTCTAACTACATTTTGATTTTGACTCTAGCCTACTGAAGATTTCTCTTGGGGGCACTTCTATTTGAATTAATGGAGCACTTGATAATGTATTTGTCTCTATTCTATTCTGTTCCACTCTTGATAAGGTGGAGGATAATTAATCAATAATTCATTTAAAAACTCATCATCTATGACATCAAATTCTTCTGTATTTTTAGTATTTCTGGATCTCCGAGTCCTTAACATTCTTCTTTTTTCTCCTTGCACATTTTTTTCTCCTTCTTAGTCTCAGTCACAATAACTGGAAACATTTTCACTCCTTCTGCTATGCCCTTCTATATTTTCTTTTGGGCATCCCATTTTGCTTCAGAATATCTACTCACAGTATTCTTATATCTATTCTGGTACCTATCTCTTTCTCTCTTGTATGCCTCATGCTCCCATTCTTCAAGAGCTTCATACTGCATAGGTCTAGGGCTCAAAATTATTCATTTGTCTCCTTAAATTTGGTAAATATTGGTATTAAAAGTACCATTCTCTGAAAATGCTAAAGTACCATCTTGCTCAGTATATTTCATCAAATTTTCTAATCAGGTACACATATGATAACCCCTTTCTAATGACATATAACCAGCGGAGGTTCCTTCAGGAGCTACAGGAATTCCTTCTCTAATAGGAATCGTGGCTCATCTTTACTAAATAAAGTTTTCAACAACTTTAAGTAACTTCATGTTTCTTCTATGCTAATATTAATCTATATAAGTAAATCTTCAAAGTTCTTCTTCTGTGTTATGTTTTTCTGCTACCAATCAAAATTTATCACGCTGTCCAATCCCAGCGCGACCCATAGCAACCAACCTATACCAGCGCGGCACTCTTGGTGATTTTTTCACTTAACTAACCAATACCAGCGCGGCACTCAGTGACGTCAGTTTAACTCTTGCGACTGACCCCCACTTTTACAAATCAGAGTCAGCATCTTTTCAAAGTCTTTAACAAAGCAAAACTACATAAAAACAGCTTGTCTGCTCCACTAAAAAAGAAAAAATTGATAGAACCATACACTCTGAGAATTCTCTTTCGCTTCTAGCAAATCTCAACCAGCGCGATTTTACTCACACTCAAGTGAAAAATTCTCGGGACTTCCCCAGATGCGCTTTCTGAAGTGACCCAAATAAATCTCCACTATTTCATACTTTCAAGATTCCCTGTGCAGTACTGACAATTCGACCATTGCCTAGCACCGCATCAAAAGCAGACAATGCACACTTACTTAGTGTATGCCACACTAAGACTGCCCTTGGGCTTATCCCGGGATCTAAGGCCAACAACGGACCCATTACGCCCATTACAGGTCAACGAAGGACCACAACATAAAACATAGATGTACGTAGTCAATAAATGTCTGTCCTTAAATTCCGTCTCTTCATTACCCAGTATATTTTAGTCTAAACTAACCATCCAATGACACTACCAGAAACTGATGCAGCGGAAGCGGTATAGAATTTTTTATAACTATACACATTAACCCTACTGCATCACTAATAGGGTTTTTCACAAAACTGAATTCGAGCCCATGAAACCAAATTACTTTTTCAAATATCAGGTCCTCCGATAGATCTCTGGCAGACCTAATAGGGACTCGATAATAAAGACGGATGCTATTTCCCTCATGGGGACTTATAATGAAGGAAAAGCCTGTCCAACAATAGTAATCACAAAATACATTATGTCCAAAATGTACTAATAAAGACAAACTCTGAATACTTATCAGGTCACTTTTATCTATTGTTTCAAAATATGAATGGTCAATACACAAGTACATAGGAAAATCATACATTCTGTGTTAATTCAATATCACAGGTAAGTTCATAATAAAGAAATACAGTTCACTAGCAAATACATCATATAATCAATAACAGCACCGAGAAGGGAGAGAGAGGGAAAAACAAAGATGTAATCATTGAAATCAGTATGCAATTCAGGATTTCATACAAACCTAAATCAGAGAGAACTAATGCACAGCGTGCAATAATTAGAAATAGCTAACCCTTCGGATGAAAAGGTATAGCTTAAGCAACATCACCAGCCGATGAAGTGCAAGAGATACAGGACAGTCTCACTCAGGATTTTGCAGGAATAATAGCCAGCCAGAGTAGCATAGAAGTACAGCGGCATAGGCTCTCTTCTCATAGAAACAGCTACTACCAAGTTCTTTTCTCTTGGTAATAATTATACCCAAATGCTAAAATTGTTCTATCCGCTCTAGAGTTGCGATTTCCTTAGTTTCACATGACATCATTGGTCCAAATTAAGGAGGTGATCATCGCCTCAGTCAGTTCATCGGTTTTTCTCTGTTAAAGTTCTTTGTTAGAATAGATGTACATCATCGTCCTCTTCGGAGAAGTAGGGAAGAAAATTAGATCGTTTTCTTGCCCTTTCTGGCTTCTACATCCAGCTTGCAACATTGGGTTGACACAATTATCCGTAGAAAAGAAATACTATGACCGTGGGGAAAATCCTAGTGATACGCTAAAGCACAACTAAACAAATAAATCAGCTTTTTAGAAACTAATCAAGGACAAAATACAATTCTTCTGTGGCTACGTTGGGGAAGGGGAAAATTACTCTAGCAGGGAGTTTCTCAGACCTTCATAGAGAAAACATGATTCATAATTTTCTGAGGAAATAAAACACACGCATTACAATACTTTAGCAAAAGAAAGAAACACATAAAGAAATAAGAAATAAAAGATTCAGAAGTAGCCTAATTAAATCCATAAGTATAATCCTAACTTTCCAATAATAATCAAACTATTGATAAGATTTACTTTCTTCTCTTGTTAAGAGGATAGAATAGACATTTCACGAAACATTTTTCTGTGAGCGTCCTATATTATAGCTGTTTCACATATTTCTACATGCATAATTCCTAGATGCATATTTATTCATGTCTAAGCTCTCCCATAATTTTTGCAAAAAAACACTTCATAGAGTTTTCAGGCTTTCTGCTTTCAGCATGTTAAGCGTTGCAGCTAATCAGCTTTTTATTTGACTAAACATGTGTGCTTTTCTTTGCACATTTTCAACGTCGTTACCTTCAAATATCCCCGTGTACGCAATTTGTTAAAGAGTCACACCATTAGTCATTGTTTTGTTAATAACACAGTTATGAGCGGATTTGATCAAGCAAAATC